>JARPMJ010001852.1:125000-140958 GCA_033366665.1 Phoxinus dragarum | reverse complement strand
ACTTTTTTAACACTAGAGCAGTTTTGCAGGACAGCGATGTGTGTGTAGATAAAGCAGAGACAGAGCATATTTTTATGAGACTTTTGTACGCGTGTTTCCTGCTGTTCTGCGCTGCGTTAGCACGCGCTCGTCCGCGCAAACTAGCCTGTGCAGTATTTATTTCTACGAACAAGCATTTGCCGTTCAGAATGTAACTCTGTACATTGAATATAAATATATAAAAATACAAATATCTATATGAAACGTAGACTGCTTGATTTTATTCTGTTTTTAAACGTGACTGATGATGTAAATCAGGCGATTGAGCAATCTCTACCGGCGACAGTGTTCCTCCAGTCATCTATGCACTGTATATAAGCACTGCAGGTGTGTGTGTGTGTGTCTGTGTGTGTGTCTGCGTGTGTGTGTGTGTCTGCGTGTGTGTGTGTCTGCGTGTGTGTGTGTCTGCGTGTGTGTGTGTCTGCGCGTGTGTGTGTCTGTGCGTGTGTGTGTCTGTGCGTGTGTGTGTCTGTGCGTGTGTGTCTGTGCGTGTGTGTGTCTGTGTTTCTGTTCGCGTGTGTGTGTTTCTGTTCGCGTGTGTGTGTTTCTGTTCACGTGTGTGTGTCTGTGCGTGTGTGTGTCTGTGCGTGTGTGTGTCTGTGCGTGTGTGTGTCTGTGCGTGTGTGTGTCTGTGCGTGTGTGTGTCTGTGCGTGTGTTTCTGTTCGCGTGTGTGTTTCTGTTCACGTGTGTGTGTCTGTGCGTGTGTGTGTCTGTGCGTTGTGTGGTGTCTGTGCGTGTGTGTGTCTGTGCGTGTGTGTGTCTGCGTGTGTGTGTGTCTGCGTGTGTGTGTGTCTGCGCGTGTGTGTGTCTGTGCGTGTGTGTGTCTGTGCGTGTGTGTGTCTGTGCGTGTGTGTGTCTGTGCGTGTGTTTCTGTGTGTTTCTGTTCGCGTGTGTGTGTTTCTGTTCGCGTGTGTGTGTCTGTGCGTGTGTGTGTCTGTGCGTGTGTGTGTCTGTGCGTGTGTGTGTCTGTGCGTGTGTGTGTCTGTGCGTGTGTGTGTCTGTGCGTGTGTTTCTGTTCGCGTGTGTGTTTCTGTTCGCGTGTGTGTGTCTGCGCGTGTGTGTGTCTGCGCGTGTGTGTGTGTCTGCGCGTGTGTGTGTCTGCGCGTGTGTGTGTCTGCGCGCGTGTGTGTGTGTGTTTCTTTGTGTGTGTTTCTGTGCGTGTGTGTGTGGTGTTAGGTGTGTGTGTGTGTGTGTCTGGTGTTAGGTGTGTGTGTCTGGTGTTAGGTGTCTGCGTGTGTGTGTGTGTCTGCGTGTGTATGTTTCTGTTCGCGTGTGTGTGTTTCTGTGTGTTTGTGTGTGTGTCTGTGCGTGTGTGTGTTTCTGTTCGCGTGTGTGTGTGTCTGCGCGTGTGTGTGTGTCTGCGCGTGTGTGTGTGTTTCTGTGTGTGTGTGTTTCTGTGTGTGTGTGTTTCTGTGTGTGTGTGTGTTTCTGTGCGTGTGTGTGTGTGTGTCTGTGCGTGTGTGTGTTTCTGTTCGCGTGTGTGTGTGTCTGCGCGTGTGTGTGTCTGTGTTTCTGTGTGTGTGTTTCTGTGCGTGTGTGTGTGTGTTTCTGTGTGTGTGTGTGTGTGTTTCTGTGCGTGTGTGTGTGTGTTTCTGTGCGTGTGTGTTTCTTGCGCGCGTGTGTTTCTGTGTGTGCACGCTTGTTTCTCTCTCTCTGTGTGTGTGTGTGTGTGTGTGTGTGTGTGTGTGTGTGTGTGTGTGTGTGTGTGTGTGTGTGTGTGTGTGTGTGTGTGTGTGTGTGTGTGTGTGTGTGTGTGTGTGTGTGTGTGTGTGTGTGTGTGTGTGTGTGTGTGTGTGTGTGTGTGTGTGTGTGTACACAACAGGTAGAGTGAACCGTCCCATGACATCAGCGTTACCCAGTGTCGTCTTCTCATCTTAGCCTTAATCTATTAAACTGACATTTTTGGGGAACTTGCTGTGTTTTACTCTTGTTATTATTATGTGCAATTTACAGGATGATTTATAGATGCACATAAAATGTTGATCAAGATTGTCCTTTACTGAGAAGAAACCATCAAGCAATTCATAAATAAAGGAAAGCAAACATCAAGTAAATCATTACATTAAATGGTTTGTTCATTGCATCTAATGGCCCATAATTCACTGCACGCACACACACACACACACACACACACACACACACACACACACACACACACACTTAATGTCTGGATTTCATTGCATTAGAAAAGAAAAGAGGTTCTAAAAAAGAAGTCTAGCGTTCTTGACTAAATTTTGAAGAGCCGTTTGTGCCAGAAAGATTCTTTGTAAATGTTCGTTCATAGAATTCATTTTTGTAGTTTCGGAAACGAAGGCAATGGAGAGGATGAACCGGTTGAGTGAATGATGCAATGTCTCGTTCACACTCGCATAACGACGTACCCTGCAGAGAGACTCAAATATGTCTCAGAAAATTTAAATTGGTTCAGTATAAAATCTCTAGCATTTCCTGTTGGTTTGATATTTCGTTGTACGATGCTATGAATATGCATCTTATATTTGAATATTAGCCGATTAGATTCAACGGCACATAATTCTTGTTTGATTTTGTTGACATATTAGAGTTAAAGATTTTCTTTTAACACTATAAATAAATACAAATCCTGTTTTTAGGAATGAAATACATAAATCAGGCGGATGACATATGAACACCTTTAGAATATATAGATATGAATAAAACAAAAGTTTGGTGTGTGTGAGATTTCTGACTCAAACTCGTCGCCTTTAAAGACATGCATTATTGAGAGTTACAGACACAAATAGGCAAAGTGTAATAAAATACACACTTGGATGTATATTTTTTGATGTTTTCTTTCACTAATCTGAAAGCAAAGTAGACCTCAACATCTGAAGTGCAGCAACTCCTGTCATCAAATTATACATGCATTCTGAACAAAACCTTTTGTTTTTATCTTCGGACAACTGATGAAGTGTTTGATCCTCTTCAAATGATGACTACTGTAGTTCCCCGAATAGTTGATGACCTGTGTGTGTGTGTGTCGGTGTTGTGAGTGTGTGATTCTCGCCACAGGAAGGCAGCAGAGAGTCACTGAATTACTGCCTTTCAAATGACATTCAGTGAGGAAGAGCTGCTCCTCCCCCTTCTGTGATTGGCTGATGGCTGAGTACAAACAGTACTCGTTCTCTCTCTCACACACACACACACACACACTATTGAACTTCTGAATCAGCACTCGCATTCAGTGACAGTGGGGGAAGCTCTGGACTGATCTAGAACTTATGAGGAAACCTTCACGATAATCATCTCATTTTTTCTTCAAGACTGGTTAAAATCATGTTGCATAAAAAGGTAGAATCAGAAGAGACTGATTACCTTTAGACTAACTAGTTTTTAAAGTAGTAGTGAATTTCCAGCTTTTAATGTAGTTTATGTGTCTATGTGGAGTTATTAATCTGCTTTAACACAAGCCGTGTGTAAGTTCATAAGTGGACAGCATTGCTGAGTATTTTCTGCTTAAAACTGCAGTGAACCAAAGACAGTCTCAAAAACACGGTTTGAAATCGCTGGTGTTTCTGACGTCACACACTACCTTGACCAATCAGATCAACGTGTGATCGACAACCAGGTGATCTCTGAGTGAGTGAGTGAGTGGAGGCGGGGCTCATTTGCATATTCATAGAACCGTGTAACCAATCAGATCAACGTGTGATCGTCAACCAGTGGATCTCTGAGTGAGTGGAGGCGGGGCTCATTTGCATATTCATAGAACCGTGTAACCAATCAGATCAACGTGTGATCGTCAACCAGGATCTCTGAGTGAGTGAGTGGAGGCGGGGATCATTTGCATATTCATTGAACCGCGCATACTAAATGAGGCAAGGGTGTCGAGTTACATTCAAGATATTTTAAAGGGGACATATCATGAAAATCTGACTTTCTCCGTGTGTAAGTGCTGTAATCGGCGCTTCTACCAGCATAAAGCATTATCCATTATTAATCCCTGGTTTACATGACACCCCCATGATTACTAAACTTAGTTCATATTAATTTCAACACTAATATGCTATAAAAATCAAAGGTTGTATTAGTTAATATAGTTAATGCACTGTGAACTAACATGAATAACCAATGAACAGATTAATAAATACTGTAACACATGTATTGCTCATTGTTAGTTAATACATTAACTAATGAACCTTATTGTAAAGTGTTACCCAAAAAAAAAAAAAAGTGGTTGCTACACTTTTACCATAATAAAACCATAGTTCATTTTCATAAGGGCTGGAGCTCCTCAAACATTCATAACCTCTCCTGATCTGTTCTTCTCCGGGATCTTATGTAACCCGTCCAGCTGGTGTGTGTATCCAGGGATGTTCCCGGAGTAATGTCAGGATCCCCGAGGCTTCCACACACACCATGAGTTTATATATTTGAGTGGTTGATTTATCAGTTCTCAATCCGCTTATAAAGCCTTTCAAACTCACACACATATTGATGTATACTGTGATTAAAACAAAATGTCCATGCATACATGCATGCATGGAATAATTGCATTGTATTATGTTATTAAAAGAGTTTCTTCTGCTCATCAAAGCTGCATTTATTAGATCAAAATACTGTAAAAATTCTAAAATATTATTGTAATGTAAAATAACTGTTTTCTATGTGAATATACAGTAAAGTGTAATTTATTCCTGTGATCAAAGCTGAATTTATCATCATTACTCCAGTCTTCAGTGTCACATGATCCTCCAGAAATCAGTGTAATATGATGATCTGATGCTCAAGACACATTTATGATTATTATCAGTGTTAAAAAACAGTTCAGATTTTTGTGGGAACTGATTTTTCGGGAACGCTGATGAATAGAATAGAAAGAACACGTAAATCTGTTGAGAAATAGGAATCTTTTGAAATGCTCCTCGTCTGTCAGCTGTCGAGATTCAGAAATATAACTGTGCCAAACTAATAAAGCCCAGATCTGACGCTCTTCCAGCCTCGGATGATATAAAGGAGCGTTTGGAGACGAGCTGCTGTTTCCTGGGAACGAGACAGGAGATATTTGCATTATTACGAGTAAGTTGCGTGCGTTCAAGTCCTCCTGGGAAGTTCGCGCGCATGACGTGGGAAGTCGTGTTTACGACGGTCAGATGTAAGATGGCGGAGTACTTTCTCTTAATTAATTACACAAAAATACAGCGAGGACAAACAAAGATTTGCATAAGGTGTGCTTTGTTTTTTTATGTTTTTAGTTTATTTGTGAAGCCACTGCAAACTTAATCGTTACATATTACATTGTTATGTTAGAATGCTATCATATTCTGTGCAGTTGATTAGCTTACTGCGCTGTACATAGAAAAGCCTGACAAGCTAAATACCTTGTATTGTGGTATTCCGCCATGTTTCTCAGTGACACGCCCACAACTCGTAAAGATCGAGCCAAGCTGAGCCTGTGATTGGCTGTGAGTGAGCAAAGCTGAGCCTGTGATTGGCTATGAGTGATCAAAGCTGAGCCTGTGATTGGCTGTGAGTGATCAAAGCTGAGCCTGTGATTGGCTATGAGTGAGCAGGGCTGAGCCTGTGATTGGCTGTGAGTGAGCAAAGCTGAGCCTGTGATTTGCTACAAGTGATCAAAGCTGAGCCTGTGATTGGCTATGAGTGAGCAAAGCTGAGCCTGTGATTGGCTATGAGTGAGCAAAGCTGAGCCTGTGATTGGCTGTGAGTGAGCAAAGCTGAGCCTGTGATTGGCTACAAGTGATCAAAGCTGAGCCTGTGATTGGCTGTGAGTGAGCAAAGCTGAGCCTGTTATTGGCTATGAGTGAGCAGGGCTGAGCCTGTGATTGGCTATGAGTGAGCAAAGCTGAGCCTGTGATTGGCTATGAGTGAGCAAAGCTGAGCCTGTGATTGGCTATGAGTGAGCAAAGCTGAGCCTGTGATTGGCTGTGAGTGATCAAAGCTGAGCCTGTGATTGGCTATGAGTGAGCAAAGCTGAGCCTGTGATTGGCTGTGAGTGATCAAAGCTGAGCCTGTGATTGGCTGTGAGTGAGCAAAGCTGAGCCTGTGATTGGCTATGAGTGAGCAAAGCTGAGCCTGTGATTGGCTGTGAGTGAGCAAAGCTGAGCCTGTTATTGGCTATGAGTGAGCAAAGCTGAGCCTGTGATTGGCTGTGAGTGAGCAAAGCTGAGCCTGTGATTGGCTGTGAGTGAGCAAAGCTGAGCCTGTGATTGGCTGTGAGTGAGCAAAGCTGAGCCTGTGATTGGCTGTGAGTGAGCAAAGCTGAGCCTGTGATTGGCTGTGAGTGATCAAAGCTGAGCCTGTGATTGGCTGTGAGTGAGCAAAGCTGAGCCTGTGATTGGCTGTGAGTGAGCAAAGCTGAGCCTGTGATTGGCTGTGAGTGAGCAAAGCTGAGCCTGTGATTGGCTATTGCCGCTTTTCCACGGCATGGTACATGGTTCGGCTCGGCTCGGCACGTCTCGGTTCGCTTTAGCTCGGTTTGCTTTTCCACTGCCGTTAGTTCCGCTTCGAGGTGGGTGGGATTATAGACTGATCGTTATAATTGCGCCGCCTCTACTGCCATGACATCGTCGTAAATGCACAACACAGGAACAATGGAGGCTATCGAGGGGATTTTTTGTCTTCTCTTCAAGCAAGTAGTTTAAAAACAGGTGCTACAGCGGTGGCTGTTACTGGCTATTTAAATCTAGCGGGTTTGGTGTCTCGTGTCGCAAATACAATGGCGCTGGTAGTGACGATTCTGTCTGACCAATCAGTGACCTGCAGTGTTTACACGTCACATTTTAGTTTCGGTACGCGGCGCTTGGAACCTCAACAGTGCTATCATTTAAAGCGAGCCGTGCCATGCAGTGGAAAACGCCATGAGTGACCAAAGCTTTCCACAAAAATATGAAGCAGCAACTGTATTCAACACTGATAATAATCATAAATGTGATCATCAGATCATCATATTACACTGATTTCTGGAGGATCATGTGACACTGAAGACTGGAGTAATGATGATAAATTCAGCTTTGATCACAGGAATAAATTACACTTTACTGTATATTCACACAGAAAACTGATGATTTACATTATAATAATATTTCAGAATTTCTACTGTATTTTTGATGAGATAAATCTGCTTGGTGAGCAGAAGAGACTCTTTTAAAACAGACGTTTGAGGTGTGTGTTTGTAACGCATCACATGCTGCATTTCTGCCTTCTGACGGTTGTACTTTTTAAAGATCACCTCCTGTTGGGTGTTTATGGACACTGCGTATGAAATCTGCATCAGTGTGACTTCATCATCTGTCCCGTGACCTGAGCGACTGCTGAAATGTGGGATTAGTGGAAGCTTCCATCTTGGCTCTGAGCCAGCGACTTCTAAATGTGGATTCTGGAAACTGGATACAGTGTGTGACCCGTCAGAGATCCTCCTCTTGATCTGGTGTCAATGATCATGTACACACACACACATACACGCACACACACACACACACACACACACGCACACACACACACACGGATGTTGAAAGTTCGCATTAGCAACAGAAATGCGGTCACTCAGTTTCATCCATGCTGCGGGACCGAGTTTGATTTGTGTTTTGACAGCTGAAGGAGACTGAGTCAGGAGTGAGATGAGTCAATAGCCTGTAGCAGCTCAAACACACACACACACACACACACAAACACACACACACACACACACACACACACACTGAACTCCAGCATCTCAGCCCTCGGGTTCAGGACCGCACTGACACTCACAAATAGCTGTGAATAAACTGCTGGAGTCAACACATTAGCATAGCGATGTCCGAAGGGTCATCTGATTAGCATGGTCGATGTCATCATAACACACACACACACACACACACACACACACACACACGCACGCTTCTCCATCGACCAACATTTAAAACTAGCTGTTTGGATAATCGTCAATATCTGACATGAACCTTAGAGCAATAGTTCTGGAATAATTTATTTACTTTAAACCAGCATGACTTACTCTCTTGGCAGATTTGGAGTTTTTTTTAGTTTTTTTATCTTCTTTTGTATTCCACAGGGAAAGAAATATGTTTGAGAAATACATGCATGTAGCAGTTTTTTTTTTTCAAGCAAAATTACATCAGGTATAAATATAGTCTTTTAGTCGGAAAAATAAACATATTTTTTTAAGGGAAACCAATGTAATTTTTCTGATCCCATTGGAAGATATTTGTGTAAAATGTGACATATTATGCCCCTTTTTTCACAAGATGTATTATACACCTTTGGTGTCCCCAGAATGTGTGTGTAAAATTTCAGCTCAAAATCCCCAGATCATTTATTATAGTTTGTTAAATTTGACTCTTTTTGTGTGTGAGCAAAATCGCGCCATTTTTGTGTGTGTCGCTTTAAATGCAAATGAGCTTTAGCTCCGCCTCCGTTCAGAAGAGGGCGGAGTCTTTACACGAGCTTCAGAAACTCCGGCAATAACAGAACGGGCCGATCTCACTCCTCCAGAATCCCAGAGTAACCAGCAGCGAGCGCAGCCGTACGGAGAGACTCAGGGAGAGTTTCTGGATGTTAGCGGAGACATTTGTGTAGTTGTTGTGGAGTTACACTGATCATCTCATCATCATGATGAACTCTTACACAAGTGTCCACAGTTCCTGAGGGGTTTATGAGACAGCGCTGACATGTTCTGGTCACTAGTGTTCAGTCTGTGCTCGACCACACAACAGTTTCATGCTTTGCTGGATCTTCTGCCATCGCGTTACAACTGGGCTCTGTCGACACTTGAGGAAACAAAATGGCGGCGCTGTGGATGTAAACGTGCAGATTAAGGGCCGGTAATATTGTAAACGTGAAGGGACGGTAATATTATAATAAGATCCTCTTCATACGTCAGAAGGGGAGATAAATCTGATCGGCTTATTTTTTTTACATTCTTGCAGAGAAAGGGTCACAGAATAGAGTTACTGGGTTTCACTTTCACGTTTCTGGATTGGTAGCAGCGCCGATTATAGCACTTACACACGGGAAAAGTCAGATTTTCATGATATGAAAATGATATACTTTAAGTATAAACTCACAAAACAAGACTTTATATCTTATAATTTTCTTCTCCAGTAAATGTATCTTGGTTTAAGAATGTTTGGATGTGGAAAACAAGACAAAATCACTGAGTGGGAAAATCTCTTTTTGCAGTGTAAATATTTTTGGTTCTTTGACTAATTGCTTGTGCAATGATTAACTGTCATACAAATAATTGCAATTAATGATTTTATTCTAAATTTCACGACACTTCCAGTGTAAGCTTTTTTTGTTTCACTTGTAATCGTATTCAATATAATTTACAGTAAAAATAGGCCCATATGATTTAATGCAGTGTTATTTATCAATATTTATTTAATTAGTTATTTAGAATATAATATAATTGCATATAATTTTGGATGGCGCAGTGTGGTTGAAATTTAAACTACACAGTCTAATGATTGGGATTAGATGGAATAACCACGATAATTGCAACAGGCCAATATATGTGGGAATAAATATGATTGTGAAGCATGTCCGGTTATGATTTCTGCTGTAGAGTCAGTGGTGGATTCGCTCTGAGATAAACACACACACACACACACACACACAGTATTGATCGGGTGTCCAGGCGAGGCTGTGTTTATATTCATTCGCAGTCTTTGGCAAGGCTAATATATCGTTTTCAGGGATTTCAATAAAGCGAAAGCCCACACACTTAATTCTGGCTCAAAGAAGAGCAATCACAGTCATAAAGTCATCCACTGAAACTCACTGGAAAACATGCTCCTGTTGGAAATACCAGTAAACACACCTATACATACAATTCACCGCAGTTTCCAGCCAAAATAAACACTAGAGGCAGTAAAACACTAATAACTTTTATTCATTTTCAATCCAATTATGATTCTAGCGGCAGATTATTGATTAAAAAACACGTATTTTCATGCAGTTTCTTGCGCAACACTGTTCAAAAAAACGTTTCCCATAGTGCATGGTGTGTGAACGCACACATTTGGAGGTTTGCATCATGTGTGTCTGTGTGTGTGTGTGTGTGTGTGTGTGTGTGTGTGTGTGTGTGTGTGTGTGTGTGTGTGTGTGTGTGTGTGTGTGTGTGTGTGTTTTCTGGCGTAGTAAACTCTCAGCTGCTAACATGACTTCAGCAAATTCAGTGTTTTTATTTCATGTTTGCTTTTGTAAACTCCATCGGGCGGTGCTGAGTTATTTTGAAACGTGACAGAGCATTAAAATATCTTTTGTGTTCTGCAGGTTTTAAATGCGATGAGGGTGAATAAATAATGAGCGAATTATCATTTTTAGGTGAACGATCTCTTTAAAGGGGCAGTGTGTAGGAATTACTCCCATCTAGCGGTGAGATTGTATTTGCATTCAAGCGAACAGTGCTCTCTAGTGCCTCGCTTTTCAAATGTGTGTTGCAACTACGGTGGCCGTTATGTGCCAAGAAGCGATGACAGCAATCGCCCTTCGTCCAGTTTAACTATACGTTACATGTTCTACTGTTATGCTGCCTATATAATGAATTACACAACCAAGCAATGCGAAAAAAAGCTTGTAATTCAGACCGTAACATTGAGTTACCCGTCGAGAAGAAAGCTGGAAACTTCAGAGTCCCTTTTCTCCTTCATTCGCTCTCTCCACCTGGGTAAAGATATCCCGTTACCCTCGGGTTTTGAATTCGCCGGTCACGTTTCCTTTTAAATTCAATTTTGGCATTTCTCCTGTGGCTCGGCATAAGTGTGATCCTGAATTATGAAGTACGTGCAGTGCAGCCTTTCAAATGTACCGGGGCAGTGACACGCATTACTCTCTCCTCGTCCGCTTCAGTGTCAGTCACGTGACGCTGGCTCTGGACGAACACGCGTTGAGCTAGGCTAGTGCTTTTTGTCCCTCTCTGCTATTATAATTTTTCAAGATGGAGGAACGACATGGAAGCCTCCGTGGACTTACCCGTCCCATGTAAATAAAGATAAGAAATTCTTCACATACGAGGATAAGTCGGATCATTGGGAGAGGTAATTTACCTTTGGCTAAGCCCCGCCCCCCTTAGTTGCTGTTGCTACGTCCGTCAACTTCCTCCGGGCTCTGGTTTGGTATCATCATGGCTTATGCTGTGACGCTCTTCCTGCTGAACTTTGATCAAACTTTTATAAAGCAGCAAATAAAGTGTCCGATAGAAGTAGGCAAAAGTGTGCGTTCGAAGGCTTTATTCAAGACATAAACGCAAGCAACAACAAGGCATCCAAATAGAGGCAAAAGCATAACGGTCACAGTCAAAAACTGACCCAGCGCATCATATCCTGATGGAGACGGAGGCTGGGACTCACAATATCAGGAGCAACACTGTTCATGCAGAGCTGGGTCTCTATTCACTTCTATAATCGTGATTACAAAGCAAACAGACTACGCGAGTACAAACTTGTATT
The DNA here is from genome assembly GCA_033366665.1 of Phoxinus dragarum. Classification (NCBI taxonomy): domain Eukaryota; kingdom Metazoa; phylum Chordata; class Actinopteri; order Cypriniformes; family Leuciscidae; genus Phoxinus; species Phoxinus dragarum. The sequence continues at coordinate 129,495 of JARPMJ010001852.1, read as the reverse complement.
ATTAGCAGTGTGTGCTAGCGTATCAACAATTAGGCTAGAGAACCGAAATCATAACATAAAACTGTCTAACTAGTGTAACTTCACAGTACGGTTAAAAGCTAAATGTATCTTAGAGCAAAAGTGTGTTGTTGATCTTGAGGGGTTTCGCTGACTGAGGACGTCCACACAGTTTAATCCAAAGAGACACTTGTCAGGATTTGATCGGTTTTGGGAAGGGAAAAAACGTACACCCCCTCCAACCTCTCTGGGAAACACGTATCTGTGTTACAAACGCCCCAGACACAACGGTTCACCATATTTCTGATAAAACTACGACGGTAATATCCTGCCGACACCAACAATATGAGACGCCTGTGTTAAAGTCAATGGAGCGCTGTGAAGAAGTGTCGGACCGCTGTGGAGCTCGTTCTCGGCTGCGCTGTGATTGGTCAATCTACATTCTAGGGCGTGGCTTAGCCAAAGGCGAATTGTACACCATTGAGGACATATTTATGAATAAAGACATTGATTTTAGTTATAAAATACTTAAAAAACTACACATTGTCCCTTTAATGCCACATTCACTGGTGAAGAGTTTGATATGTTGGATAGAAATGACTTTCACTTCCAGTTCATAAAAACGCTGAGCATTGTAATAATGGCCGATCTTTTCTCACAGATATCTTGTGTGGTGAACGCTTCTTTATCGCACAAACCACCCGAGACCTTGAGAATAAGGGACGTGACCAGAGAAATCAGATCTCGGCATTAGATGTTATACAAGCTCAAATTCAGCCAGTGCATGCGCACCATTATAAGTCAAAGCTCCTTTTTCACAATTATGTGTGTTTATCGAGGAGCGATTGTATTTCACGCAGCAAGCAGGACTGAACTGCTGGAGAACTGAAACCAGCATCAGCAATAGTGTGCAAACACACACACACATGCAGTCACACACACTCTTCTTACAGATAATCTGCCGTAGTGTGTGTCCTGTTTAAAGCGTTAGTTGACCCAGAAATGTAAACTCTGTCAGTAATGACTCTTCCTCATGTTGTTCCCCGTCAGACTCTCCTTCATCTTCGGGACACAAATGAAGATATTAGTGATTAAATCTGAGCGCGGTCTCACTCCTCCATAGGCTTCTGTTGTTATTGAAACTTGCCGGCCCAGAAAGTTAGTAAAGACATCGTTAAAATAGTCCAAGTGACGACAGCGGCTCAACCTGAAGTTTATCAAGCGGCGAGAATACTTTCTGTGCGCAAAAAACAACAGAAATAACGACTTTATTCAACTCTTGGGTGAGTTCATGTAGTGTAACAGCGCAGCGCTTCAGAACGGAGGATCACTATTGGCCGACGCTGGTCATGTGTGTGATGCTGGCCAATAGTGAGCCTCCGTTCTGATGTACAACCCCAGAAGCGCTCCGTTAAGTCTTACGGGACAACATGAGAGAGAGAGTAATTACTGACAGAGTTTTGGGTGAACTAACCCTTTAATGCAATTCAGGCTCGTGGGAAAAACATGTGAAATGAGATTACCGCTATGTTGCTTCTTGCACGTTTCGTGACGCTTTCAAAGTGAAATGTGCAGTGAGTGGCATTAAAAGCATGTTCAGTTTGATCCGAAACAGATGAACGTGAATCTTGCAGTGTTTTATTAAGTTGGCTGTTGTACATTCGCAAAAGTTTGGAATTGACCCTTCGCAGGGAGCTTGATTGACAGGTGATCTGACCAATCATACTTCGCCATCCGCCATTTTGTCGGACAAAGCAGTCAGGAGAGTTAGTAGAGTAACGTTGGAGGATTTGAGCTTGAGAAGCGGAGTGTACTGACGTCTCTCCGCAGTTAAAACAACATTCCTTCTGATGTTCATTCATGTTTATTTGATGCTATAAATGAGAGATGATCGGTTCACGAGCGGCTTTAACTGAGCGATCTGACACACACATTAAAGAGACACAAAACACTATTTATTGTTTAAATTTCTATAAAAAAAAAACCAAATTTGAAAGGTGAGACTTTGTTTAATACGTTTAATATCAAAAGTAAGCTGGTCTATGTCTGTCAGTCTCTCTGCTCCGCGATGTGTTTTACACTGTGTGAGAACATGTGTGTGTGTGTGTGTGTGTGAGAGCGGCGTAGCTTGTCGGGCATAGCGACAGTAACTAAGGGGGGCGGGTCTTGCGAACGGTCAATTGAAATGTGATTTGCACTTAAAGTTAAAGGATCATTCGACTGATCTGGTCATGCAGTGAAAGTCAAAGCAACATTCAAACTCGTTGACTTTCACTGTATTTGTAAATGAAAATGCATGTTATGTAATGAGATTACGCTGTAAATAATCGTATTGCTCATGTTTAGAGAGTGTTAATGCTTCAGATTCTGCAGACTGGAGCGATGTGCGATGCTATCCAGCTCAAAAAGATCCAGATACTGTTTGAATATGAAACTATTTTAAAGGAGGCCTAGTCATGTGTCACCCGTATGATTTATGTTGTGTCTTTCTAAGTGTTTGTTTAATGTGGATTTTACAGCGACCCCCAAATATGGAGCCAGTATTTACAGGACACACACACACACACACACACACACACATTTACACGTTGACATCCTGAATGACAAAATAAGTCTGTGTTTGACGTCTTCGCAGATCTTCTCTGAATCGCGGCTTCTGATTGGCTGGCCTGAAATAACAGTGTGTGTGTTTGAAGTGTGTGTGATTCTGCTGATGTTCAGTATAGTTAGTGTGTGTGAGGTAATGAGATCTTCCCTTCGCCCTGATTCTGTCACTAAAGGAGTTTTTCCAGATCTTCTCTGGACTCTCCAACGGATTCTTCGATTATGACGTTATTACAGATATTTATTAATCATTTCAACACATATGAGCTCAGTTCCTCCTATTCACTTGATAACATAACATAACATAACATAAAATAACATAGCATAACATAACATAGCATAGCATAAAAACATAGCATAGCATATCATAGCATAACATAACATAGCATAGGATAATTTTTTTTTTTAAAACATAGCATAACATAACATAGCATTAAAAAAAATTAAAAATATAGCATAACATAGCATAACATAGCATATCATAACATAGCACAGCATAACATAGCATAACATAAAAAAATTAAAAAACATAACATAACATAGCATAGCATAGCATTAAAAAAATTAAAAAATATAGCATAACATAGCATAACATAACATAGCATAGCATAGCATAGCATTAAAAAAATTAAAAATATAGCATAACATAGCACAGCATAACATAGCATAACATAACATAGCATAGCATAGCATTAAATAAATAAAAAACATAGCATAGCATAACATAACATAGCATAACATAACATAGCATAGCATAACATAACATAGCATAACATAGCATAGCATAGCATAACATAGCATTTAAAAAAATAAAAAAATCATAGCATAGCATAACATATCATATCATAGCATAACATATCATATCATAGCATAGCATAACATATCATTAAAAAACCTAATATAATATTATATAATATTAATTAAAAATTATATCATTTATTTTATAATCATACAAAATTATATTTAATTGGAATTTATATTCCAGTTACAATTCAAATGTGATAGACTTCTACACAATAATATAATTTAATATATTAAGAATTCAATTTTAAATATATATTTTATATTAAAAGGTTCCAGTTATAATATGATATAATAATTTTATGTTATATATTTTATAATAATTTTACATTTATATTTTAAAAAGTCCAGTTAGTTTATAATCTAATCTAATATATTAATTTTAAATAATATATTTTATATTAAAAGGTTCCATATAATATCATATCATATAATAAAATAATATAATAATGATTTTTAATACAGTAATTTGATGTTAGATATTTTATAATAATATTTACATAAAATTCCAGTAACCGTTCACAATATATTATATTATAAAATATGATATAATATTATATTATAATTTTATGTTATATTTTTTAGAATAATTTTAAATTTATATAAAAAAGTCTAGTTAGTTTATAATCTAATCTAATCTAATCTAATATTAATTTTAAAAAATATATTTTATATTAACACTTCCAGTTACACTGTCAACGTGACATATATGTAATAATAATCTAACATTTCTAGTCCCAGTTCGGCTCAGGTTGACTTCGCCCTGATTCTGTCATCACTAAAGCAGTTTTCCCTAAAGGACTTTGATTATGTCATATCTGGTGCAGAATCTCAAATATTGAATAATAATGTCAGCAGCAGCTCACATGATCTCAGATCCTCATATTCGCTTGACTTCATCATCAGACGTTTGAAGATGAACAGACTGGAGATGATCCTGACATCATGTGACCCGCAGCTGCTCATCAGGGGATCCTCTGCTTTGTAATAAACATAAATCAGTTCTTAACCCGATGCTTTTGTTTCTGCGCCGCATCAGGTCGCTCTGCTAAACGCTCTTTCAGGGTTTAATACGTCAGCCATTGTTGTGCTA
>JARPMJ010001852.1:115000-122500 GCA_033366665.1 Phoxinus dragarum | reverse complement strand
CCAATGTCACTTCTCTGTGTTTTACGGCCCTGACGAGAACGTCGGTCTCCTCGGCTGTGAACCGCTCCTGGCGTATAACGGCAAACCCGCCGTCATAATAGCGATCCGCCGTTATAATAGCAATCCGCCGTTATAATAGCAATCCGCCGTTATAATAGCAATCCGCCGTTATAATAGCAATCCGCCGTTATAATAGCGATCCGCCGTTATAATAGCAATCCGCCGTTATAATAGCAATCCGCCGTTATAATAGCAATCCGCCGTTATAATAGCAATCCGCCGTTATAATAGCAATCTTGCCGTTATAATAGCAATCCGCCGTTATAATAGCGATCCGCCGTTATAATAGCAATCCACCGTTATAATAGCAATCCGCCGTTATAATAGCAATCCGCCGTTATAATAGCAATCCGCCGTTATAATAGCAATCCGCCGTTATAATAGCAATCCGCCGTTATAATAGCGATCCGCCGTTATAATAGCAATCCGCCGTTATAATAGCAATCCGCCGTTATAATAGCAATCCGCCGTTATAATAGCAATCCGCCGTTATAATAGCGATCCGCCGTTATAATAGCGATCCGCCGTTATAATAGCAATCCGCCGTTATAATAGCAATCCGCCGTTATAATAGCAATCCGCCGTTATAATAGCAATCCGCCGTTATAATAGCGATCCGCCGTTATAATAGCAATCCGCCGTTATAATAGCAATCCGCCGTTATAATAGCAATCCGCCGTTATAATAGCAATCCGCCGTTATAATAGCAATCCGCCGTTATAATAGCAATCCGCCGTTATAATAGCAATCCGCCGTTATAATAGCGATCCGCCGTTATAATAGCAATCCGCCGTTATAATAGCAATCCGCCGTTATAATAGCAATCCGCCGTTATAATAGCAATCCGCCGTTATAATAGCAATCCGCCGTTATAATAGCGATCCGCCGTTATAATAGCGATCCGCCGTTATAATAGCAATCCGCCGTTATAATAGCGATCCGCCGTTATAATAGCAATCAGCCGTTATAATAGCAATCCGCCGTTATAATAGCAATCCGCCGTTATAATAGCAATCCGCCGTTATAATAGCAATCGCCGTTATAATAGCAATCCGCGTTATAATAGCGATCCGCCGTTATAATAGCGATCCGCCGTTATAATAGCGATCCGCCGTTATAATAGCAATCCGCCGTTATAATAGCGATCCGCCGTTATAATAGCAATCCGCCGTTATAATAGCAATCCGCCGTTATAATAGCAATCCGCCGTTATAATAGCAATCCGCCGTTATAATAGCAATCCGCCGGTATAATAGCGATCCGCCGTTATAATAGCGATCCGCCGTTATAATAGCAATCCGCCGTTATAATAGCGATCCGCCGTTATAATAGCAATCCGCCGTTATAATAGCAATCCGCCGTTATAATAGCAATCCGCCGTTATAATAGCAATCCGCCGTTATAATAGCAATCCGCCGTTATAATAGCAATCCGCCGTTATAATAGCGATCCGCCGTTATAATAGCAATCCGCCGTTATAATAGCAATCAGCCGTTATAATAGCAATCCGCCGTTATAATAGCAATCCGCCGTTATAATAGCAATCCGCCGTTATAATAGCAATCCGCCGTTATAATAGCGATCCGCCGTTATAATAGCGATCCGCCGTTATAATAGCAATCCGCCGTTATAATAGCGATCCGCCGTTATAATAGCAATCCGCCGTTATAATAGCAATCAGCCGTTATAATAGCAATCAGCCGTTATAATAGCAATCCGCCGTTATAATAGCAATCCGCCGTTATAATAGCAATCCGCCGTTATAATAGCAATCAGCCGTTATAATAGCGATCCGCCGTTATAATAGCAATCCGCCGTTATAATAGAGATCCGCCGTTATAATAGCAATCCGCCGTTATAATAGCGATCCGCCGTTATAATAGCGATCCGCCGTTATAATAGCAATCCGCCGTTATAATAGCGATCCGCCGTTATAATAGCGATCCGCCGTTATAATAGCGATCCGCCGTTATAATAGCAATCCGCCGTTATAATAGCGATCCGCCGTTATAATAGCGATCCGCCGTTATAATAGCAATCCGCCGTTATAATAGAGATCCGCCGTTATAATAGCAATCCGCCGTTATAATAGCAATCCGCCGTTATAATAGCGATCCGCCGTTATAATAGCAATCCGCCGTTATAATAGCAATCCGCCGTTATAATAGCAATCAGCCGTTATAATAGCAATCCGCCGTTATAATAGCAATCCGCCGTTATAATAGCAATCCGCCGTTATAATAGCAATCAGCCGTTATAATAGCGATCCGCCGTTATAATAGCAATCCGCCGTTATAATAGAGATCCGCCGTTATAATAGCAATCCGCCGTTATAATAGCGATCCGCCGTTATAATAGCGATCCGCCGTTATAATAGCGATCCGCCGTTATAATAGAGATCCGCCGTTATAATAGCAATCCGCCGTTATAATAGCAATCCGCCGTTATAAAAGCAATCCGCCGTTATAATAGCAATCCGCCGTTATAATAGCAATCCGCCGTTATAATAGCAATCCGCCGTTATAAAAGCAATCCGCCGTTATAATAGCGATCCGCCGTTATAATAGCAATCCGCCGTTATAATAGCAATCCGCCGTTATAATAGCAATCCGCCGTGGAACAAGCGCGCCGGCTCTTAAAGGGAATGTGAGAGGACGCTCTGATTGGTTTATTTCATGTTACACCCAAACCACACCTATGAGTAATGAAGCGACTTCAGACACACACATTTTAGATTTGCGTCGGCGCAAGAGTCGTTTATCCCGCCGGTATAATAGCGACAGCGCCGGGATCCGCCCACAGAGTTACTTGTGTCACGCGTTTGATACTTGCGTTTCAGAACGTTACAATAGGGCCCATAAAGTCAGAATTGCGAGATATAAAGTCAGAATTGCGAGATATAAAGTCAGAATTGCGAGATATAAAGTCAGAATTGCGTGATATAAAGTCGCAGTTGTGTTATAAAGTCAGAATTGCGTGATATAAAGTCGCAATTGCACGTTATAAAGCAAAAAAAAAAATCAGAATTGCGAGTTTATATCTCAAAATTTTGAGAAAAGAAGTCAGAATTGTGAGATATAAGTCGCAATTGCGAGAGAAAAAAGTCAGAATTGCGAGTTTTAATAACAGGCAACTGTAACTTTATATCTCGCAATTCTGACTTTATATCTCGCAATTCTGACTTTATATCTCACAATTCTGACTTTATATCTCACAATTCTGACTTTATATCTCACAATTCTGACTTTATATCTCACAATTCTGACTTTATATCTCACAATTCTTTAATAAAAAGTCGCAATTATCTTTTAATAAAAAAATTAAATAAAACATTTTTTTCTCTCTATTATTGTCTGGTTTGTTGATTATTGTGTGTTAATTGTGTACTGACTGCAGCATGGGTGATGGCCAAGACAAATTTCCCTGCGTGGGATAATAAAGTTTTACCTTACCTTACCTTACCTTTAAAACGTTTTATTCTGTGGCATAAACAAGCTCACATAGTTTCTCAGACATATAAACAGATCAAATAATTGCTATACACACATTTTTTTTGACAGTAAAGAGTATATTGAGTGGTTGTAAACTTGTATACATCATGACACATTTTATGGCTGTAGTTCTTGATTGCATCTGCAGGACTGAATGATGATATTAATGTTATTAATTGTCTTCAGACAGAGTCTCTCAGGTCAGCGTGTTTATCCAGATGGTGAACATCAAGATCCACATGAGAAGTGCTAATTGTGTTGCACAGTGACGCTTGGCTGTGACGGATATCAGTGTCATTGTTCAATATCTCCCATCTGTGTTTAGCATACGGATCCAGCGACTCCAAACACTGGCGTTTCTCCAGTCATCGGACGTTCTAGCGGTGCAACTGCAATCTTAAACTCATAAATCATAAGACCATGACCTTTTCCGTTCGGCTACTTTCTCTATTCTCATTTTTCTAGATATGATCTTTAACATAATACATTATAATGCATTAATAATAAGAAGAATATATAAATATAGCTGCAAGCAGCAATTATCATAGTTCAAGCACTTTAAGGCATTTGAGCAGATGAGTAAAAAATATATTGTTTTATTTAGCAAACCTATAACCATTTGGATCATAGATTGAATTTACAGCCAATACAAGTAAGGAAATATATGTTTTTAAAGCTTTATAACAGTTATAGCGCCTCTTATAATCAGATCTCCATAAAAGTCAGCATGCTTGTTTAGAGTCATATGTTGCACACGCTCACCTAATTTCTTAATTTTTTTCGTTTAGGAATTATAGGCTTTTGGGTTCATTTGGTCACACTATTTTTCTAAATGACCCTGTTATAGCTATCCAAAGGGTAAACTTACTTTTATTTTTAAATATAATCATTGACCTAGAGAGTCCAGAGAATAGTAGTGGTTTTATCGAGGTTGAGCAAAAACAACAACAACAACAACAAAAACCCAGGACTTGTTTGCAAAAGTAATAATCTCAAATATTTAACAAACGATTTGATTGACAGGAGTGGTCCTGGAGGCAAAGTTGTTCAGAATGAGGAGATATTGTGTGTATGTGCAAAACATAGTGTGATATATAATCATAAACAACTGCGTGGTAAACGTGATATCGCCCCACAAACCTGGCCTAATGGGTGCTCAAACTTCATTGGCTGATGGCAGACATGTTTTTTGAAATATGCAAATGTCCTCAAACATCAACATGGCACCTTGGACAAAGACATTGCATGCCAGTTTTTCAAGCCAGCCGGACTAATGGTTGTGTATTTACAGCAGTTTCACCGTTTTTTTCCTGTTAAAGTGCCACCTAGTGGCCAAATTCCACGATTTGTTTTACTGTGGCCTCAGATTGAGCTCTTGCATACGTGTACCAAGTTTGGTGAATATATCTAATTGCGTTCGAGAGTTATAGCCATTTTAGTAAAAGATAATTATTTATAATTATTTGATAATTATTTATACTCAGACTCCAGAGAATCTTAACAGTTACAAACGGGTTTCAGCTCTGAGCTTCTAATTATGAAATATTTAATTATTTAAGCCAACTCCAAGGAAAAGGAAAGCAGTGAAACACTTTGAGAAAACAATTAAATCTATATTTCCGCATATTGCACAACTTGCATGTTCAGTGGTAGCCTGGCACCGCCCTCCTACGTACTTCCGCTCGATTTCATTTCTCTTCAGTACTTAGTCTGGCCTCTCTCAAGAGAGAAACGTTAACTTCCTGGTAGGCGGGTACTCTTTTGAAGTTCAAAACTATTGGATCTGCCCTGAGTCACTCTGGATCTGTCACAACCAATCGCTAGCGTGTGGTCGTGACGTATGGTATGGCATGCGACGGAACTGGCCGGAAACAAGAACGAAGTTTTCAAACACCAACCGGGAAGACATTTCACTTCATTCCCTAAAACTTCAACAGAAACATTCTGTCCAAGGTCAACTTTAAGGACTTATGGCAATGGATGCGTGCCCGGCTGAAAGACTGGAGAGCTGTTAGCACTTTAAACTACTTCCTTGCATATTTTGTAACTTTGAATGTTGATGTACATGTTTAATTATTTATGTACAAAGAGTAAAATATTTATACAATGTCTATACAATAAGTGTCCCTGTATATAATGTTACTTTATCGATTATAATTAGCAATCAATAATCTTACTCTGTGTGCAGGTGTTATAATAAACGGCACTTTTTCTTATTACGTCTTATTTCTTATTTATAAAAAGGAGTTTGCACAGTTTTATTTGACATTTATAGTTTATTAAAACACAATTTTAAACATTTACAACATGTAAAACTGACAGAACAACCATGTTCCTACAAAAGTACACAAGGAAATCAAAGCCATTTGTTGTTTAGCAGCCAGGACTCGGGGCTTCCGAACACCAGGCTAAAGTTTTTCGTCCAAAATGTCACGGTCATCGTGAACGCCGAGCTGAGCAGCACAAACTCCTAACTTTTCTGCCTCTTTCACTTGGTCCTCCATTAGTGCAACAAGAGGGGACACGACAACAACTATAGGCTTAGCATCCCTATCCTTCGCCTTAGCCAACTCATTCACCACTAGCGGAGTGAGCTGGAAAATCAAACTTTCCCGAACCCCGTGGGGAGGAGGGCCACAACATCATGGCCACCAACAAAACTCAGCAAACACTGTTCTCGCTCCGGTTTTAACTTCTGGATATTCGGCAGTGTAGCAACAACGGACCTAATGGCTTCGCTCGCATCTATCTCCGCAGCCACTGAACTACGACTCAAACTGGCGCTCTACATCAACGTCATCGTTCTCAGCCACTCCCTCTGTTCGTTGATTGGCCCGAACAAAAAACAACTTCTGGAAACCTAAGAATATACAGCGAGACCAGACTAAGTACTGAAGAGAATAAAATTGAGCGGAAGTACGTAGGAGGGCGGTGCCAGGCTAGTTCAGTGGGGGGCGGTTCAGTGAAAAGAGGAGTGTGTTCCGGCGCAAACGTTCCTGGTGATATTCTGCAGTTACAGAAAACAACTCCGCCGTTGACCAGGAGAAACCCAGTCTAAAGACAGCGGCGCCGCGCGTTAGTCAGATGCTATTTTAAGTGCGCGTGCTTGGCCATTATGTAGTGTGTGAACGACACACACACTTTGATTCTCTAATCTAAACAGACGCAGCAGTTTTCATTTTTGCAAATCATACATTATTACAAGGAAAAATATTAACACACGAGGGAAATCATTGTTGTGTCCGTGAAGATGTGGAAAAAAATCTAGATTACACATTTACCCAAATTATTATACGCCTGTTTAACCGAAGATAATGTGTGTGTGTTTCTCCATCATCCTCATACAATGTCACTTCTCTGTGTTTTACGGCCCTGACGAGAACGTCGGTCTCCTCGGCTGTGAACCGCTCCTGGCGTGCGCCGGCAAACCCGCCGTTATAATAGCAATCCGCCGTTATAATAGCAATCCGCCGTTATAATAGCGATCCGCCGTTATAATAGTAATCCGCCGTTATAATAGCAATCCGCCGTTATAATAGCGATCCGCCGTTATAATAGTAATCCGCCGTTATAATAGCAATCCCCCGTTATAATAGCAATCCGCCGTTATAATAGCAATCCGCCGTTATAATAGCAATCCGCCGTTATAATAGTAATCCGCCGTTATAATAGCAATCCGCCGTTATAATAGCAATCCGCCGTTATAATAGCAATCCGCCGTTATAATAGCAATCCCCCGTTATAATAGCAATCCGCCGTTATAATAGCAATCCGCCGTTATAATAGTAATCCGCCGTTATAATAGCAATCCGCCGTTATAATAGCAATCCCCCGTTATAATAGCAATCCGCCGTTATAATAGCAATCCGCCGTTATAATAGCAATCCGCCGTTATAATAGCGATCCGCCGTTATAATAGCGATCCGCCGTTATAATAGCAATCCCCCGT
>JARPMJ010001852.1:92500-95000 GCA_033366665.1 Phoxinus dragarum | reverse complement strand
AGTAAATATACAGTAAATACAGTAAATATACAGTAAATACAGTAAAATATACAGTAAATATACAGTAAATATACAGTAAATATACAGTAAACCAGTGCATATATAGTAAAGTGTAATTTATTCCTGTGATCAAAGCTGAATGTTCAGCATCATTAATCATGCCAACCCTCCCGATTTTTCCGGGAGACTCCCGAATTTCAAAGCCCCTCCCGAAAATCTCCCGGACCGACCTTTCTCCCCGAATTTCTCCCGATTTCCACCTGGACAACAATATTGCTACCCCATCCGTCACTGGGCGCCGTTTGTCAGACCGAACAATAATAAAGGTTACACACCTAGAAGTCAAGCGCGGCAATCAGAAACGGAAAAAGAAGCAGTCCTATGCGCTGTCAGAGTTTATATACTGTCTATGTGTCAGAGCCGTCTATGGGTTTGCGAGCCTCCGCTGCGCGCCTCTGCTGACTGCGCGCGCGCCTCCCCACGAGGCATTTATACTTCGCGCTCACCGGTGTACTATTCTTTTGAAAAGACAGGGTGCGACTCGGTGTAATTGTCCTCTAAACCGTCAGGAATCAGCGGTGAGAAGAAGTCAGGTACACTCGTGAATGTTTATTTTAGTACACTTTAGTAGGCTACACCAAAACCACACTACAAAAGAATCGTGGCAAAGCAGTAAAACAGATTATTCCTTGTGACATAAAAAAAAAAAAAAATGGATATGAGAATGTAATCTACAACTAAAGTAACGTTATCTTACATAATTTCTATGTTTTTTATTTAGTTTTGTCAACCTTTTTATAAAACATGGCCATTTTTTTTCAAGGGCTTATGTCTGCTATTGTAGGCTCATTTAGTTAATGTAAGCAACTAACATTGCTTACCCCCCCCCCCCCAACTAACATTGCTCAATCCACCCCCCCCCCCCCCCCCCTGCCGAATAACTCCCTAATTCTGAGGTCTCAAGGTTGGCAAGTATGGTCTTCAGTGTCACATGATCCTTCAGAAATTAAATAAAGTATTAAATAAAAATATAGCTGCAAGCAGCAATCACCGGGGCCAAGCGCAAGCAAGACGACAAGACATGCCAAAGTGGCTGGAAGTGAGAGACCAACTGCAGCAAGGAGCAATTGAAGACATTTAAAGATGAATTTTGGCAAAATGGTTGAAAAATCACATACAATAACTAAAAATATGATTATCACTTTCGGACCAATAGGTGGCGCAGTTACGAAACTGATGTGATGTGGTCAGAGTGAAGTGACAATGACACTTACAAAGTTTGGTGTCAATATGTCAAGGCATTGCAGATATAAAGCCTGAATAGTCATTTTGGCATCATGCCTCAAATTTGCCACTGCGGTATACGAAAACGGTTTCGTCTATCGACACGAAATCCATAACTTTTACTCGGCACGGTCTGGAGATGACACGATCCGATTTTGGTGAAAATCGGACATTCGGTCTAGGAGGAGTTCGAAAAAGTAGGTTTTAAAAGAAAATAAAGATGGCGGACAGGAAGTTTGGCTGACTATGGCAAAATTGGTATCTATGTTTTCAGCATAACCCAAGGAATCTATTGAGATCAGTGTCATTACTATAGGCAAATTTATTCAAAAGTTATTAGCATTTTTGGAAATTTCATTATAACTTTTGACCAAAAGGTGGCGCTGTCTCATAAATTTTTGAGTACCTTTAGGGCGTTGTACTGATGACCCATACTGAGTTTCGTAACGATACGTTCATGCGTTCATAAAATACAGCATTTTAGCACATAATTCAAAATGGCCGACAGCCAAAATGGCCGATATGGGAAAATTGGATATCAGTCAACTCAGCACGACGCCCTGAATCTAACGAGACCACTTTTGTGATTTTTGGACAAACCGTTCAGAAGTTATAAGCAAAAACATAAATTCTTCATATCTCCGGACCAGTAGGTGGCGCTGCGCCGAGACGCAGCATGTAGCCTCAGGTCATGCTTGTGATGACATGTACCAAATTTGGTCTGAATCCGATAAAGCGTTGTGGAGTGTTGTTACGTCTTACGTCTGTTTTCGCAAGCGCTACGTAAAATTTATTTGCGCGGTATTCGAGAACGGTAATTCGAATCAACTTGAATTCCATAACTTTTGGTCGTCAAGGTCTGGAGATGATCTGGTTAATTTTTCGTGAAATTCGGAGCAACGGCCTAGGAGGAGTTCGAAAAAGTAGGTTTTTCGGAAAATTCAAAATGGCGCGAAAACTATTATGACGGAAAATGACGTCATATGGTGCATTCGAATCGTCATGAGCTCAGGAATCAGAGGAAAAAAGAATTTTGTTTCTAGCCCTTGTGGTTCAAAAGTTATTAGCATAAACATGAGTGAAACTTTGGACAGCTGGTGGCGCTAGAGGGAATGAGTTGGAGACTCCAAATTTGCTATGGTGATAGTTCAGGCTGTCCTCTATCACTGTGCCAATTTTCATAAGTTTCCCGCAAACGGTTCTATAGGCTGCCATA
>JARPMJ010001852.1:52500-87500 GCA_033366665.1 Phoxinus dragarum | reverse complement strand
ATATCACACAATTGAGACTTTATATCACACAATTGTGACTTTATATCTCACAATTGAGACTTTAAAACACACAATGAGACTTTATATCTCACAACTGTGACTTTATATCTCACAATTGTGACTTTATATCACACAATTGAGACTTTATATCACACAATTGTGACTTTATATCACACAATTGTGACTTTATATCACGCAATTCTGACTTTATATCACACAATTGTGACTTTATATCACACAATTGTGACTTTATATCACGCAATTCTGACTTTATATCACACAATTGTGACTTTATATCACACAATTGTGACTTTATATCACACAATTGAGACTTTATATCACACAATTGTGACTTTATATCACACAATTGTGACTTTATATCACGCAATTCTGACTTTATATCAGCACAATTGTGACTTTATATCACACAATTGAGACTTTATATCACACAATTGTGACTTTAAAACACACAATTGAGACTATATCTCACAACTGCGACTTTATATATCACAATTGAGACTTTATATCTCACAATTGAGACTTTATATCACACAATTGTGACTTTATATCACACAATTGTGACTTATATCACACAACTGCGACTTTATATCTCACAATTGAGACTTTATATCTCACAATTGAGACTTTATATCACACAATTGTGACTTTATATCTCACAACTGCGACTTTATATCTCACAATTGAGACTTTATATCACACAATTGTGACTTTATATCACACAATTGTGACTTTATATCACACAATTGTGACTTTATATCACACAATTGTGACTTTATATCACACAATTGAGACTTTATATCACACAATGAGACTTTATATCACACAATTGAGACTTTATATCACACAATTGAGACTATATCACACAATTCTGACTTTATATCACACAATTGTGACTTTATATCACACAATTGAGACTTTATATCACACAACTGCGACTTTATATCTCACATTTGAGACTTTATATCTCACAATTGAGACTTTATATCACACAATTGTGACTTTATATCTCACAACTGCGACTTTATATCTCACAATTGAGACTTTATATCACACAATTGTGACTTTATATCACACAATTGTGACTATATCACAACAATTGTGACTTTATATCACACAATGTGACTTTATATCACACAATTGAGACTTTATATCACACAATTGAGACTTTATATCACACAATTGAGACTTTATATCACACAATTGAGACTATATCACACAATTGAGACTTTATATCACACAATTGAGACTTTATATCACACAATTGTGACTTTATATCACACAATTGAGACTTTATATCACACAATTGAGACTTATATCACACAATTGAGACTTTATATCTCACAATTGAGACTTTATATCTCACAATTGTGACTTTATATCTCACAATTCTGACTTTATATCTCACAATTCTGACTTTATATCACACAATTGAGACTTTATATCACACAATTGAGACTTTATATCACACAATTGAGACTTTATATCACACAATTGAGACTTTATATCTCACAATTGAGACTTTATATCTCACAATTGTGACTTTATATCTCACAATTCTGACTTTATATCACACAATTGAGACTTTATATCACACAATTGTGACTTTATATCACACAATTGAGACTTTATATCTCACAATTGAGACTTTAAAACACAATTGAGACTTTATATCTCACAACTGCGACTTTATATCACACAATTGAGACTATATCACACAATTGAGACTATATCACACAATTGAGACTTTATATCACACAATTGTGACTTTATATCACACAATTGAGACTTTATATCTCACAATTGAGACTTTATATCACACAATTGAGACTTTATATCTCACAATTGAGACTTTATATCACACAATTGAGACTTTATATCACACAATTGTGACTTTATATCACACAATTGAGACTTTATATCTCACAATTGAGACTTTAAAACACACAATTGAGACTTTATATCTCACAACTGCGACTTTAAATCTCACAATTGAGACTATATCTCACAATTGAGACTTTAAAACACACAATTGAGACTTTATATCACACAATTGAGACTATATCTCACAATTGAGACTTTATATCGCACAATTACGACTTTATATCTCACAACTGAGACTTTATATCTCACAATTCAGACTTTATAACACAATTCAGACTTTATAACACAATTTTTATCTCTCACAATTGAGACTTTATATCTCACAATTCTGACTTTATATCACACAATTGAGACTTTAAAACACACAATTCAGACTTTATAACACAATTACGACTTTATAACACACAATTGAGACTTTATATCTCACAATTGTGACTCTATATCTCACAATTGAGACTTTATATCTCACAACTGCGACTTTATAACACACAATTATGACTTTATATTATATCTCACAATTGTGACTTTATATCTCACAATTGTGACTTTATATCTCACAATTGAGACTTTATATCTCACAATTCTGACTTTATATCTCACAATTGAGACTTTATATCTCACAATTCTGACTTTATATCTCACAATTGTGACTTTATATCTCACAATTCTGACTTTATATCTCACAATTGAGACTTTATATCTCACAATTGTGACTTTATATCTCACAATTCTGACTTTATATCTCACAATTGAGACTTTATATCTCACAATTGTGACTTTATATCTCACAATTCTGACTTTATATCTCACAATTGTGACTTTATATCACACAATTCTGACTTTATATCTCACAATTGTGACTTTATATCTCACAATTGAGACTTTACATCTCACAATTGAGACTTTATATCTCACAATTCTGACTTTATATCTCACAATTGAGACTTTATATCTCACAATTGTGACTTTATATCTCACAATTCTGACTTTATATCTCACATTGTGACTTTATATCACACAATTCTGACTTTATATCTCACAATTCTGACTTTATATCTCACAATTGTGACTTTATATCTCACAATTGTGACTTTATATCTCACAATTCTGACTTTAAATCTCACAATTGAGACTTTATATCTCACAATTGTGACTTTATATCTCAATTCTGACTTTATATCTTACAATTCTGACTTATATCTCACAATTGAGACTTTATATCTCACAATTGTGACTTTATATCTCACAATTCTGACTTTATATCACACAATTCTGACTTTATATCTCACAATTGAGACTTTATATCTCACAATTGTGACTTTATATCTCACAATTCTGACTTTATATCTCACAATTGTGACTTTATATCACACAATTCTGACTTTATATCTCACAATTGTGACTTTATATCTCACAATTGAGACTTTACATCTCACAATTGAGACTTATATCTCACAATTCTGACTTTATATCTCACAATTGTGACTTTATATCTCACAATTCTGACTTTATATCTCACAATTGAGACTTTATATCTCACAATTGTGACTTTATATCTCACAATTCTGACTTTATATCTCACAATTCTGACTTTACATCTCACAATTGAGACTTTATATCTCACAATTTTGACTTTATATCTCACAATTGTGACTTTATATCTCACAATTTGTGACTTTATATCTCACAATTCTGACTTTATATCTCACAATTGAGACTTTATATCTCACAATTGTGACTTTATATCTCACAATTGAGACTTTATATCTCACAATTCTGACTTTATATCTCACAATTCTGACTTTATATCTCACAATTGTGACTTTATATCTCACAATTCTGACTTTAAATCTCACAATTGAGACTTTATATCTCACAATTGAGACTTTATATCTCACAATTCTGACTTTATATCTCACAATTGAGACTTTATATCTCACAATTCTGACTTTATATCTCACAATTCTGACTTTATATCTCACAATTGTGACTTTATATCTCACAATTCTGACTTTATATCTCACAATTGAGACTTTATATCTCACAATTGTGACTTTATATCACACAATTGTGACTTTATATCTCACAATTGTGACTTTATATCTCACAATTGAGACTTTACATCTCACAATTGAGACTTTATATCTCACAATTCTGACTTTATATCTCACAATTGTGACTTTATATCTCACAATTCTGACTTTATATCTCACAATTCTGACTTTATATCTCACAATTGTGACTTTATATCACACAATTCTGACTTTATATCTCACAATTGTGACTTTATATCTCACAATTGAGACTTTACATCTCACAATTGAGACTTTATATCTCACAATTCTGACTTTATATCTCACAATTGTGACTTTATATCTCACAATTCTGACTTTATATCTCACAATTGAGACTTTATATCTCACAATTGTGACTTTATATCTCACAATTCTGACTTTATATCTCACAATTCTGACTTTACATCTCACAATTGAGACTTTATATCTCACAATTGTGACTTTATATCTCACAATTGTGACTTTATATCTCACAATTCTGACTTTATATCTCACAATTGAGACTTTATATCTCACAATTGAGACTTTATATCTCACAATTCTGACTTTATATCTCACAATTCTGACTTTATATCTCACAATTGAGACTTTATATCTCACAATTGTGACTTTATATCTCACAATTCTGACTTTATATCTCACAATTGAGACTTTGTATCTCACAATTGTGACTTTATATCTCACATTTCTGACTGTATAACTTGCAAGCTTCCATATTTTTGGACTGCTTTCCATCTATGAAAAAATCTCCACTGATGGTTTGGATGTTTGGATGACGGTTCATGAGAAGAAGAGAAGTCAGTCTATATGTTTGCACAAGCCGTGTTTACTCTGGGCTGAAGCTAAACACAGGGTTCCCATGAAGAAAGGCAAGAGAAGGAAAGCCTTAAAGTGATTCCTTCTAGGGTTCAATCTCGGTGATGAATGTCTTTTCACAGCGACTCAGAATCATTTAGCACCGGCCCGCCACATTCTCCTCTCAGCGCATCTCGACAGACAACAGACACTTCAGATCAGATTTCAGAGATATCTTATGATTTTATGCAGCTTATGAGTCATTTTAGTATAATTAAAGGCATATTCACCCCAACATGATAATTCTGCCATTCTTTACTCACTATCAAACTATCTTTTGTGGAACACAGTGGAAGATCATTTAAAGAAGGTTTCAACTGTTTTTGTCCCCAACTTTGGACCATTGACTTTCATTAAATGACAAAAACATTGTTCAAAATATTACATACAGCATAAAAGTCATGTTGTAAGTAAGGTTGTCTTAATACTTTAATACCCTTGAATTGCAATTCATTGTAGTGAATGTGAACTTGTGTAGTTCACTAAACCCTTATGAGCTGTAGAATGACATGAGTGAAGAAGAGGAAGACTAAAGGGTGTGTGTGTGTGTGTGTGTGTGTGTGTGTGTGTGTGTGTGTGTGTGTGTGTGTGTGTGTGTGTGTGTGTGTGTGTGTGTGTTGGCTTCTGGTCCTCCTGATCACTTGGACGTGGTTGTGTAAAAGAGATAAAAACGATATAAACACTGTTGGTTTTATCACACAAACCGCTTGTTTCGTGTCTTAGGCCATCAATGTGCACTTACGATGGGGAATTGTGTAATTTGGACTTTCTCTGCATGCTTCTGGAGACAGTGCCTATAGACCTGCATTATATGACTGACAGACAAGAACGGTTTGACCTAAAAATATCAAAACTGAAACTACTGCGGAGACAAAGACACCGACATCTTGGATGCACTTCAGGTAAGATAAAACACACCAACATTTCATTTCAAAGTGAACTATCCCTTTAATAAAGACAGGCTGCGACTCTAGAAGCTGTAATTGAATCTGAGGACAAAAACAAGAAGGGCAGATGATGCGCTCCCCGAAACTCCCTTTACATTTCAGAAATCTCACTGACATTTCCCTCAGTGAAGAGGCCGTAATTAGACTGTCCACCTCGAGTACACACACACACACACGCACACACACGCGCACACACACACACACACACACACACACACATACGCGCACACACACACGCACACACACGCGCACACACACACACACACACACACACACACACACACACACGCGCACACACACACACACACACACACACACACACACACACGCGCACACACACTCACATTTACGCCTGCACGCACACACACACACACACGCACACAGATACACACACTCACACACACACACACGCACGCACACACACGCACACACACACACACACACACACACGCACACAGACACACACACACTCACACGCACACACACGCACGCACGCACACACACGCACACACACACACACACACACACGCACACAGACACACACACACACACTCACACACACACACACACACGCACACACACGCACGCACGCACGCACGCACGCACGCACGCACGCCACACACACACATTCACACACACACATACACACACACACACACACACACACAGCTCTTGAAGCTCCGCCCCCTGTGCCGGGAGCAGCAGCTTATTTGCATTTTAAGGGACAGACACAAATACAGACAGTGTGTTTTTGCTCACCCTCAAAAAGTGACACTTTAAAATGCGACATAAAAATATCTGTGGGGTATTTTGAGCTAAAACTTCACACACACACTCTGGGGACATCAGAGACTTAATTTACATCTTGTGAAAGGGCATTATACCCCCCTTTAAAGCTTTGTGGTGGTGATATTGAAGTCATGTGACTGGACGATTTTTATCTAGGCTTCAATATTAATAAACGTTGTGTGAAGATTAGCCTTTAAGAATCATAAACTTTTGGTTATCAAACGTAAAGAGTTTTCACAATACGCTTAAAAGATGCTTTATTAGAATGATGGGATGGTGTATTTGTGTGTAAGCCACAGGTTATGCAACAGCCTCCATTCAATTATTCTCTATAAAAAGCACAATAATGAATATGTGACGCATATGTGTGTGCGCTTTCCTCTGATCTCTCCGTCTCTGTTCTCTTCACACCAGGACAAACCGGGAAATATGGGATGTTAGAAGTACAAAATGAAGACAAAAGTAGAAGTTTGTTTTTGAAACAAAAAGCTTGTTGAATTGAATTGCACTACTTGAAAAATATGCATTGCATGAACCGTGCTTGCGTTTTAATGCATTGTATTTTTAGGGCTGAAATTCAACATGCCAGTATTGGGGAGAGTTACTTTTAAAAGTAATGCATTACAATATTGCGTTACTCCCTTAAAAAGTAACTAATTGCATTACTTAGTTACTTTTTTTAGAAAAGTAATGGCGTTATGTTACTTTTGCGTTACTTTTCCCCCCACCTGGGCTGGGCTTGCTTTTTTATAACACACAAAAGTTATATTTTTTGGGTAAATGTAAAGACCCGTTCACAGCAAGAGTGAAATAATAATCCTCAGGCTGAAGGACATGTGTACAGTAGAGGAAAGCAAACCAGCAAATCTTTCTATCTAGTCATTTTTGCTTATTAAACTAAATCATCGAAGGTCAGAAGCAAGTACATTGGTCAATAAAGTGAGATTAAATGCATAAAAAATTGTTTTATTGAACATATTTAGTTATTTGGAGGTTTGCATAGTATTCTGATTCTGCATTTCACTAATTTTATTCATTTTGAGGAATATGAATATTTTTTGTGCAAGTGAGATAAATGCTCACTTTTAGTCTAGAACTACAATAAACATCATGTTCACACACACACACGCACACGCACGCATAATCATACACACACGCACACACACACGCACACACACACGCACGCACAATCACACACACGCACGCACAATCACACACAATCACACACACACACACACGCACGCACGCACAATCACACACACACACACACACACACACACACACACACACGCACGCACGCACACACACACATACATTACACACATGCACGCACACACAATCATACACACACACACACGCACGCATGCACGCACAATTACACACACACACACACACACACACAAACAAACTAACAAACACAATCACACACACACACACACACACCACACCGCGCACACACACACACACACACACCAGAGTGCAAGATGAGTCATCAATATTTTCAATCCATTTTCCTGTCAGTGAGAATGGCCAATTTGAAATGCGTTCAACATATATAGTGTAAAATATTGTAGTCTCCAGCATCCAGGAATGCTCAGAGCTCAAAGGAATGATCTGATGATCTCTATAATCTCCTACTTTCATTTAACGGCGAGTTTTATTGAACGTACGTGTGTATTATGTGGCCTTTAGTGTTGTGATAATACAATACTCTCCTCACACCATCATCATCGTGTGTGTGTATGTGTGTGTGTGTGTGTGTGTGTGCTTCCCGTGTCTTCTTCTCTCCCTGAACCCAGGCAAACTCACTGGAAGCGCGTGTGTGTGTTTTCCTCATTGTTCTTCGGTGACAGAAGCGGCTGTACACACACACACACACACACACACACACACACGCATGACTGTATGGAAACACTGATGCTGGAATGCAGAACGGCTGCTCTTTCTTTACACCCGTTCCTGAAATAACTGAGTGTGTGTCGCGAAGACAGACGAAGGTGTGTGAGCCGTGACATCATCATCAGGGAGGAGCCCAGTGTGTTGTGAGTTCAATATTTATTGTTGCTATGCGACAGTATCTATCATAATTATGCAAGGTTTCGTTTTTATGTCATAGACCAAAAGTCTTTCTAATATAGCGATTTACGCAAGCTTGGTCCTATTGTTGTTCAAAAACAACTTTCTTTCTTCTATGGAAACTGAAAAGAACATATTTTGGCAGACAAACAATTTTGGTAAACATTGTATGAAAAAAATATATTCTTTTGTGTTTCACATGAGAAAGAATGTCATGCACTTACACTGATTTTTTGTAAGACTATATATATATATATTGCAAAAAAATCATGTTCTTCCTCTGTATTTCTGTCTTGTTTTCCAGCATAAATATCCAAACATTCATAAATCAAGATACATTTACAGGAGAAGCAAAATTATATCAGATAATAAGTTGTTTTCTGATCAAAATTAAGAGTTTTTGCTTTAAACAAGAAAAAATATCTGCCGATGGGGTCTTGGTTTCCTTTTGAATTAATAATTATTATTGAATCATTATTTTTCTGAGGCCATTATGTGTTCTCGTTTTAAAACACAAACTCACTTCATTTTCAGGGAACAAGACTTAATTACTTAGGTAATTTTGCTTCTAGTAATTCTTATTACTAGTAAAAATACTTGACTGAAGAATGTTTAGATAGTTGTACTGGAAAACAAGGGAAAAAAATACCGTGGAAGAAAATAATTTATGATCACATTTATGATTAAATGACCACAGAATGTTGCTTTATAGCATTAATAACCCTCTGAGCCCCTTTATTTTCAAGAAACCAATGTAATATATTTTTTGTTCAAAAACATTTTTTTGATTATTATTTTGAATATTGAGGAGATTATATGACACTATGTAATATTTTATACCTTTTTTAATGAGCTATTTTTCCATTAAAAGTTTTTTTTTCTTGCAATAAATCCAATATTTCAGATTAACATATCTCAATCATGTCCATAATTTGTGTGTGGGTTCCAGTGTTGTGGGTAACGCGTTATAAAGTAACGCGTTAGAGTACTCTAATTACCTTTTTCGTGAAATGTGTAACTTAACGCGTTAGTTTTTGTGCGTTAAGTAATCAGTAACTTCGTTATTTTTTTAAAAAAGTAATCCGTTATTTTAAGGAAAGGAAAATCCCGAATAAAAAAAATTCCCCAGGATCAAGACAGTGTTTCTGCGCTTCAATACCCCCACCACCCTCCAGCTTCATTAAGGCACACGGCGCGCAGTCTCTTGCTCTCTCTCTCTCCCGCTCTACCATGCACGCGCTGCGCGGTTTTTGAGCACAGTCTCTGTCTCGCGGGCGCGCTCGCTCTAGATTCCGGGAGATTTTAACTAATTCGCGGGCATCAGTGAGCCGCTATCAATATGCGGGAGACTCCCGGAACTTCCGATAGACTTGGGATATCTGCATTTCTATACTGAAATAATATCGCCATTATAATTATTGATTTTTTTATTGAAATAATAGCCCATCCGCGCATCTCTACTACCCGGGCTGGGAAGGTTGTGAATTTTGATTAATATGTTCTGTGATAATAAATAAATAAAACGCTATGTGGAATAGCTGACTGTCTTTCCTGTTATTGTTATCCTGCAGTGTTAATTTAGTCGGATGACTGACGTTATTCATTGCCAGAGTCACGACTTCTAGGTGCATTTAAAGGGGGGCCGTGTCTGTCAATCAAGCTGCAGCGTGTGTGTGAGGCGCTGCAAACGGCTTTTAATTTTTGGTAACGCATGAGTACTCTAACGCGTTACTTTTATGAATAGATAACGCAGTAACGTAACTGATTACTTTTAATTGATGGTAACGTTGTAATTAACTACTTTCCAAAGTAACTATACCCAACACTGGGTTCACATAGCAACTACAACAAAATCCACCAAATTTCATCCAATTCTGATCAACATAAACATTTTTTTTTAAATATGAAAAAAAAAAAAATGAAAAATGTGAAAAATTTTCGGTCAGTTCTGATTGAACAGGCCCGAACCTTTTAATAAGCTACACTTAAACAAAATATTGATATTGGATATGGAAAGCCTTATTAAAATGACACAAATAGCCTCACATAGAGCTCAATGACAGTGTTTGTGTTCCTAAGTGACATTACATTGTTTTTAATTCCACACGAGCGTAGAGAAAGGCCGTCAGGTCACATTTCAGGATCAGCAGTCACTATAATCCAAGATGGTTGTACTTTGATTGGCTGATCCTGTCGTTTCTCCGCCCACTCTGAAATTTGAACGCTCACAATATCCCTGCTAAGCAAATTAGCTTCTCCTGACCAGCCAGTTTAGAAACCTGCAGTCATTAGCATGTTCCTCTCTCTCTGTCATCAGGCCAATGAGGAAATGTTGCTTATGAACAGCAGAGATGGGACTACTTAACCCCACAGCACAACTCGCTTATAAAACTGAATAATCTCGGCTCAGAATTCATTTTAAACTGCATTGTGAGTCTGGAATCACTTAAGCGAAATGTTTAAAGACACACAGCAATATTCCTCTGCTTTAGCATTGCCGATCCTCGTCCATATGCTATAAGCTTATTGTGTGCACAGCTTATAATAATAATTCATGACGACGACAAAAACCTTAAACCTTAAACCCCTCGCGTATGGAGCTTGTCTTACTCGACCAATGAAATGTGAGATCAACATACTATTCCTGATACTATAGAAAAAGCAACACAACACGGCTGTGTCACGTTACAATATATGCAGAACTGGGTTTTGATTTACACTGACAATCATTTTTTTACTTTTGTATTAATAAATAACTTGCATGTTTGTTTAGTCGCATGCACTCATCATCATATGTTCTTCAAAAGCAATGTATTGTGCATATTGCATAACTTAAAATGGCACAACACGGTATAACCACAGACATTAGTAGGCTATACTGAGTTTATTACTTTAATAAAAAAATATAGGCAATATAGCATACTAAATAACACTGAAAAATGGGCAGGAAAGAGAAAAAGTATTTTTTTAAGGTTTTTTCTCTAAAAAGTACATTTTAAAAACCATAATATTTGGGTATGTGGAGTATTTTACATTACATTATAAATTACATATATATAAAGGACTTGTCATGAAAAGTCAATGAAAAGGACTTTACTATATATATAGTATATATATATATATATATATATAGAGTAAAGTCATTTTCATTGACTGAATCACTAGTAAAACAAAGTTATGTTTTGTGCACATACTGAATTTTTTATATATATATATATATATATTTTTTGTATTATTTTCAACAGAGAATTCAAATTATACAGTAATCATCATCATACAACAATATTGCTTCAGGATGACAGATATCACGTCGGCTATCTTTAAACAAAATAACAAGTCACAAGAAAGAACAATAAACTCAGTTTTTTTTTTATTACAATTATTATTTTTTTAAATAAAATAAATTAAAAAGATTTCTTCCTTTTTCCTAAATACATACAAGATTCATCAAATTTAGTAAATCTAGTGGGGCCATTACAATGTAAATAATTTTTCCATAAAGGCTAATAAATATCATTATTTTTATTTTTTATTAACTTCAATGACTTCTTTAGCGATTCCATCTCAATTAAGAATAAATTACATTTAGGTATGCCTTTTGCAAATTTTCTGGTTATGGATGTAATATTTACCATGCAAGATGTAAAAGTTCACGCACACACTGAAATAACTAGTGTATTTGCATTGATGATGACGAAGCACGACCAGCCAATAGCATCTGAGTATTTTTTCACGCAAAACACACAAGGGCAGATTACACCTCAGTGGACAAATGACCAGTGTCACTCCGCTCTGTGCTAGTGCGTTGCTCTTAATGTAGCCTGTTTATTTATACCTTCTTATCTGCTTAATATGTCTGAAATTATTAACAAGATTTATTATTCAGAACAATCTGACTTCATTATCATATCAACGAAAGCTGCAGAGATATGTTTTAACGATATGCTGTCAACAGCACTCTGTTATGAAGTGTCTCGATAAATCAAATTAGCATAATAAAGCATGCAGTATTATTGTGTTTAAATCTCTTACGTGTGGGAGGAAAACATTTAAAATTATGATTAGAAACGCTAGCCGTGAATGTATTTTTCGTTTATTGGTTGAGGGGCGGGTCCCTTTGATTATTGACGTTAGAGCAAAGCCAATCAGCGCGGAGAATTCGGAGGCAAACATATGACGAAGGCGCGTTCGTCCAATCGTAAGCGTCGCTGGGGTTTTGACCTCTGAAAACCGCATCACCGCCTCCAACCTGTCCGTGGCGGAGGAGCGCTATAAAGGAGATCCAGTCAGGAGTTTAAAGGGCAGAGTTGTAAAAACTCCCAGGCAGTGGGGAGTCGGATTGCTTGACGACAGACTCCAAAAAAAGAATAATAATAACACAATTACCCGAAGAACAAACAAGTAATCATATTAATGCAACCTAACTGGAATAATCTTTTCGATAACTGAAGCGGAAGCCCAACACGGAGAGAAAAACACGGTCGTTTAATGTAAGTATTTTTGGCATTGAATATTCGTAATGTGTCGTTCGCTGAGGGTTAATATATTTATATCGTTGTATCTCAATGGCACTGCCTTAAAGCTGTGGTTTAACTAAAAAATAATGTTGTTTTAACCTCGGTGGGACACAAAAGGAGGCGTTAGGCAGAATGACAGCCTCGGTTACGTCCATTCACTTGTATATTGTGTGAAAGAAAATGCATTATTAGTCAATGGTCGAGGCGGTCAGTCCCTAAAATCATCGTTTTGTGCTCCAGGAAAAGAACGAATGTCGTTTGGAAAGCGAGTATAATATTTATTTGAGTGGATTATCGCTTTAAGAAACCGATTCATTAAAATGTTGGTTGTCTGCTTGGATGTGCTTGATAAGCGGTTGTTTTATTATCATGAATTCGTTAATCTAGCCTGCGATCATGTGAGTGTGTGTGTGTGTCATGAATCCCAAAACATTTACAGTGTCAAAGTTCATTCAAATCCACATTTTGATTCGTCATTTCTTTAGTTCGAGGCTTATCCAAAGCGATTGAGCTGATCATGTTTACAGTCATCTCAACACATCGTCCAGAATATTCCCATCCATATTCATAATAATAATAATGGCAGTCTCTCATTTGAATCAAACGCCCGTTTGCAACGCAATAACCGACGTCTGTTTTTGTCGGAATTACGAGCTTCATACGCGAGAAAAACGCACTATTTTACGCATATGTTGTTCTCGATTCGTGTCTTAACCACCTAATATCAAAGCTCCTGGTTGTATTATCGAATCTAAGCCTGTCTTTATAATTATATGTGTACAATGGCTTACTAATTCGCCCTGGGCTACACACCCCGAGCAGGGCGACACGCTATTGGTCGCGATCTTCGGGAAATCCGATCGCCGATCTGTTGCGCAATGTGTCGCATTGTGTTCAAACGCCCTGTATTCACATAAAGGCGTTTTTTACGCAACAGTTGACGGAATAAAGTAGGGAAGGGAATCCGTGTTATGCAATCTCTCTTGAAGAGTGGGTTTCGATCCTTTAGATGCCACAGACCCCCAAACGTGATCATCCTCGTGCGAGGGACCCCCAGATAGATAGATAGATAGATAGATAGATAGATAGATAGATAGATAGATAGAATGTTTACTGAGAACATTTTCAAAATAAATGGGAATATTTTTTTCTATGCATTATAGTAACCTGCTGTACTGCTTATTTAAATACATTTTCTTATTTAAAGAGTTAGTTCACCCCCAAAATGAAAATTATCCCATAGCCATTCTCTGTGAAATCATGGCCCTTCCAAGCATTATAATGGGAGTGAATGGTACCTAAGTTTTTGAAGCTCAAAAAAGCGCATCCATCCATCATAACAGTAATGCACACGCCTCCAGGGGTTAATAAAGGCCTTTTTAAGCGAAGCAATGTTTTTGTAAGAAAAATATTCATATTTATGCACTATGGCTTCCAGTAATGGCCATATGTGAGTCTAGTTCTGGCAGAAGAGTGACCTCTGACCCCACGCATGACCTTTGACCCGACACATGACCTCTGACCCGATGCATGATGTAGGCGTTAGCGTACGCTCAGGTGGGAGTCGACAACCTTTTGTGGTTCAAACAACAAACTCAAGCTCCACCCACATTTTCTCTTTCTCTTATAATTCATGACTGGTGTTTTGTTTTGCTCTATCCTCTGTGCTTCCGCGTTCATCAATACGTCATGCGTCGGGTCAGAGGTCATGCGTCAGGTCAGAGGTCACTCTTCCGCCGGAGCTAGACACACGTACTGCTGTTACCATAGATATACATAATAAAGGCTAGATGTCTCGTCCGCGCTGCTGGCCAATGGAGGTCGACGTCCGCACACGGCGGCCATCTTGCCACAGTCAGCTCGCTCACTCGTAACAGTGTTTTAATGGTGCATGTACTTTTTAAATAACCATAACTTGCTCAATTTTCTACCAATTTTCAAACGGGTTGGTTCGTTATAAACGTCAGAGATGTAGTTATGACACTGCGTACCTATGAATAATTTATAATATTATATATTTCAACATGTTCAAGCATCCAGAATCATAGCCAAGTTAATAACGTTTGTAAGAAACCAAACCGTTTGTAAATCCGTCAAGATTTCAGCGAGATAAGAGTATTTGTGTTCGTGCAGATCACTCGCCTTACAGAACGCTTGCCTGTGACAAGATGGCCGCCGGGTGATGACGTTAGAGACATCTAGCCTTTATTATATGATATCTATGACTGTTACACCCAGTGATTACAGTTTATAAAGTTATAAATATGGATATTTCTTCTACAAAAACATGGCTTCACTTCAGAAGGCCTTTATGAACACATGGAGTCGTATGGATTACTGTTATGATGGATGGATGTGCTTTTTTTGGGCTTCAAAATCTCAGGTACCATTCACTCCCATTATAAAGCTTGGAAGAGCCAGGATATTTTTTTAATATAACTGATTGTATTTCTTCTTTCAGCCAAAGTCATACACTTATGATGGCTTGAGGCGAGTAAAAATACAGGATCATTTAAATTTTTGGGTGAATTAACCCTTGAGTCAAACTTATTTGCATGTTTTTTCTCATAACTCCCAGCACTCCTTTGCGGCCCCCACTTAAAAACCCCCAGGCCGACGATATGCAAAACACAACAGATTAAGCAAATTTAACCCGATTTTATCGCTTTAAACCATTTTCCTTGTGTCTCAGTGATTTATGAAGTGCCTTTATCTAACGTGTGCCACTCCATCAGTGGCCCGTGATTGAATAGCTCATGGTTTATTACTCTTCACAGCTGAATACCTTGCCTCTCTTTCCCCTTCAAGGAGATTTTCCAGCGGATCATCAAGCGTTTCCTCGTCCGCCAGCACCGATCGCTACTGCCTTGGAGGTTTTTACAGCACTCGACGATAAAGACGGCTCAGACACACAGCTATGCAGCTTGAAATCCAAGTAGCGCTGAACTTCATAATTTCGTACCTGTACAACAAACTCCCACGACGACGAGTCAACATATTCGGCGAAGAGTTGGAGAGGCAGTTGAAGAAGAAATACGAAGGACATTGGTACCCAGATAAGCCATATAAAGGATCCGGGTTTAGGTGTATACATGTGGGCGAGAAAGTAGATCCGGTCGTTGAGGAAGCAGCCAAAGAAAGCGGTTTGGACATCGAAGACGTTCGGAATAATTTGCCTCAGGATCTCAGCGTTTGGATCGACCCGTTCGAGGTTTCCTACCAGATTGGCGAGAAGGGAGCGGTTAAGGTGCTATACGTGGACGATAACGGCGAAAACGGCTCTGAGTTGGACAAAGAAATCAGAAACAGTTTTAACCCGGAGGCTCAGGTCTTCATGCCAATCACTGATCCAGTGGGCGTGTCCTCCGAGTCGAGTTCGCCATCGCCGCCACCGTTCGGCCAATCGGCATCCGTTAGCCCGTCTTTCATGCCACGATCCAATCAGCCTTTAACTTTCACCACCGCGTCCTTCGCCGCCACCAAGTTTGGCTCCACTAAGATGAAGAACGGTGGGCGTAACGGCGGAAAAGTGTCCCGCAACTCTCCCACCAATCTAGGCCTGAACGTCAACAACCTAATCAAGCAAAAAGCCATTTCCAACTCCATGCATTCGCTCTATGGATTCGGCC
The DNA here is from genome assembly GCA_033366665.1 of Phoxinus dragarum. Classification (NCBI taxonomy): domain Eukaryota; kingdom Metazoa; phylum Chordata; class Actinopteri; order Cypriniformes; family Leuciscidae; genus Phoxinus; species Phoxinus dragarum. The sequence goes on along the minus strand of JARPMJ010001852.1, from coordinate 70,710 downwards.
TTGGAAGTTCGCAGCAAAAAGCGTCCGCTTTGTCTCCTAACGCTAAGGAGTTCGTGTTCCCGAACCTTCAAGGACAGGGGAGCTTCCCGAGCGAGAACGCCATCAGCCCTCAACCGTACAGCAATGCCTTCGACGTGTTCACCGCGTACGGGAACATCAACGACAAGTCTCTCATGGACGGCTTAGGCTTCAGTCTCGGAAACATGCAGTATTCAAACCAGCAATTCCAGCCGGTCATGGCTAACTAATGGAAGGATTGTTGGCGAACGGAAAACGTAAGGCAAAGACGCACAACTGTGGATGTGGAAATCGAAGATCTTGATTATTAGTCACTGATAAGCGCATGAGCCCAAGGGTGTTTTGTTTTTTATTTTATTTTATTTCTTCCTAATCTTTTTATGCCCCCTTGAGTCTATACTGAAAAGCTTGTGTTACACACACACACACACATACACACACAGCTTGGTCAACACGCGTCAATGTTTTCTTTTCCTTTTTTGCCAATAAAGCAAAAAACGATTTTTTTTACTACCTTTTGGAGAAAAGAAAAAAAAACTTTAAAACATTGGTAAAAAAAAACACACAGAAGTTCAAGTTCTGACCTCTTACAGTATTTTAAAAGTTGGTAAGACTTGGCTGATTTTTAAGAAATTGGCACTAATGCATATATATCTGGGGTTACGTGGTCTTTTTTCTAATTGTATAATTTAATTGAGTACAGAGTTTGTAAAATATCAGAGTATATATATTGTTTCTACAACATGGTATTGCATTTATATCTTTTTACTACTCCAGTGATCTGTGATGGCTGCAGAAGCTTTATGTTATAATATATTTTGTTTTTTTTGTCTTTCTTTTTTTAAATTGTTAAAGAAAAATTCATCTTTAAAAAAAATAAAAAAAAAATAGAGAAAAAATTCTAAAGATTGTGTACAGAATATTCCTTAGTGTTGGAATTTCAGTGTAGGAATATTTGCTTTTTTGAAACAAAAAGAGTTGTATTTTCTGTTAAGAGTTAAACAGATTTTGCTATATTATGGACAATGTAATCGTATATATTAATTTTGTACCTACATTGTGCAATACTTGATAAAATATGGTATAACAAAGTATTTTGAGTCAGTGTCTTACATGTCAAGAGGGACTGAAATAGTTTATATTAAGTTTGTATTAAAAATGCTTGAAATATGCTTGTCTTATTTTTGTTTTTCTTTTTTTATTTGACATTTGCACCCTGGCCTTTTTCAATAAAAGACAATTTAGGCAAGAACACCACTGGTCGTCTTTTATTCTGTCCGTCAGTTCTTCATGAATAACTCGACTTGAGTGATACTTGTTTATACGATCAAGTCTTCGTTCGTTACCTCACTAATTAAACACAAATAAACACGCCAAGAGTGATGAGAAAATTATTCAAAATGTCAAATCTGAAGCACAAAATGGCTTCTTGTAAGGAAGAACGTGTAAGTTTCTCATGTTAGATCGTGTGATTTCTGAAAACTTCCTTTAAAGGAGAACTTTAAGTTAATCTTGATCGTTATACCTTTGTGAGTTCTGTCTATAGAAGAAAACCCGAGCCGGATTGGTGTTTGCAGCATGGAGCCGCTACCGCTAATGCCCAGAGCTCACTCAGCTAACGGCAGTTATGGGGCATATTCATAAAGAGTGTGTGTGCCTCTTAACAGACACAACATGCTATTAAAATGTCTGTCCAACATGAACAGGGTCCTTACACGACAACAAGATGCGTTTAGCAACTTAGCCATTGTTTAAATTCACCTGAATAGTGTTTTAGAGACGGCTAGCTGTAGTCTCGCGCTGAAGTCCCGTGGGAACTCCCGCTGTAGCCGGAAAAGTTAAATAGAAGTGTGCAGGAGGAGGAGCGTCGTGTGTGTGAAGAGTGATGATCGGAGTTGCTCACAAATGAAGAAGAAATGGTTCGTAACGTAACTATAGAGAATATAGAAGATTTTGAACACATGAAAGAGGCTTTCGAGTTTGATGGTCGTCCTTATTTATTCGAACCCGAGTATACAGACGAAGAACTAGCCTCACACTCTTCAGTCAACAATACCTTTCCCGGCTACAGCGGGAGTTCCCACGGGACTTCAGCGCGAGACTACAGCTAGCCGTCTCTAAAACACTATTGAGGTGAATTTAAACAATGGCTAAGTTGCTAAACGCGTCTTGTTGTCGTGTAAGGACCCTGTTCATGTTGGACAGACATTTTAATAGCATGTTGTGTCTGTTAAGAGGCACAAAAACACTCTTTATGAATATGCCCCATAACTGCCGTTAGCTGAGTGAGCTCTGGGCATTAGCGGTAGCGGCTCCGTGTTGCAAACACCAATCCGGCTCGGGTTTTTTTTCTATAGACAGAACTCACAAAGGTATAACGATCAAGATTAACTTGAAAATTGCCCTGAGTTCTCTGTTGAGGCTGTACTGAACATGAACTGGAGCCAATAATGACCCAAAAATGTTGTCTTGCAGAATCTCTCTTTCGGACACAATGAAAACCTGCCCAGCCGACTCCACTTTCTATACATTTAGCAAATTCCAAACATTGCAGTGCATGATTGTGTGTCTACATTCAGCAAGGTGTGGTGCGGATGACCTTTAAAAAGATTAATAATAGCTTTTGCTGATTCACTGTTTCCTTAAAGGGATAGTTCACTTTGAAATGAAATGTTGGTGTGTTTTATCTTACCTGAAGTGCATCAAGATGTCTTTGTCTTTGCAGGAGTTTCAATTTTGATATTTTTAGGTCAAACCGTTCTTGTCTGTCAGTCATATAATGCAGGTCTATAGGCACTGTCTCCAAAAGCATGCAGAGAAAAGTCCAAATTACACAATTCCCCATCGTAAGTGCACATTGATGGCCTAAGACACGAAACAAGCGGTTTGTGTGATAAAACCAACAGTATTTATATTGTTTTTATCTCTTTTACACAACCACGTCCATCTGATCAGTTTACTTAGTCTGCGCAAGCGATCTCCCGGATGAGTTCGCGCGAGCTTACGTAAATGTATTTTTTTACATCGGTTTAAACATCCCGGATAAGCGCAAACTAGCACCATTTCTATTAGCAGTCCTACAGTTTCTGTTCTGTGCATCGGTTCTGGTGTAAACAATGAGTGACGTACACGCGCGAGAGATCACTTCCGGAGCCTTCCGGCGCTTTTAAAGTCCAAATTATAAAATTCCCCATCGTAAGTGCACATTGATGGCCTAAGCTCGCGCGAACTCATCCGGGAGTGTTGAGTTTTCACTTATTCCCAATTTGTAAGCCTTCTATCTTGACACACGACTCGCTTCATTGTTCAGGCCAATCAAAGGCATACGTTGAGCCGTACAGCCAATCACACGCGCTTCTGCTGAGTTTAAAAATGCAACGTCCAATCGAAGGCGGTTAGATTAGTTTCCGGGGAAGAAATCTGGTGTAAACAGATCACTTGGACGTGGTTGTGTAAAAGAGATAAAAACGATATAAATACTGTTGGTTTTATCACACAAACCGCTTGTTTCGTGTCTTAGGCCATCAATGTGCACTTACGATGGGGAATTGTGTAATTTGGACTTTTCTCTGCATGCTTTTGGAGACAGTGACCATAGACCTGCATTATATGGCTGACAGACAAGAACGGTTTGACATAAAAATATCAAAATTGAAACTACTGCGGAGACAAAGACACCGACATCTTGGATGCGCTTCAGGTAAGATAAAACACACCAACATTTCATTTCAAAGTGAACTATCCCTTTAACTCCTGCATCTCTGTCATAACTAAAACCAGTGATCATCAAATGGCATCTGAACTGCGTATGCTTGTCGGCCATGTTGGAAGTCGTTGTGTCCCGAACGCGGTAAAGCTTGAAAACAAACGATCGCGTTGTGTCTCGCTGCGAGAGGCTTATTGCTGTTGTGGACACTACAATTAAGCTTCACATGGACACTTTGTTTTTGCAGCTGAAGTGCAAAGCCTGTGTGAGATCACGGCCTTCACAATGTGCGCTTGTTTATTTTTAATACTGAGCCTTCGCTGATGCCAGCGTGGACGCATACAGCTCCATCTGCTTATCTCAAGTGTGTTTTGGCAGTGGGAATTATTTTGGTAGCAACTTAAGCATATCGCATGTTGGATAATGTGTACTATAGGCTTGACAGGTTTGGGTTGAGCAGATAAGAGATATCTCCAACTGTTATTGTCTGGTGTGTGACTCCAGACCTGTAGGCTATAGGATATATATGTTAATATCAGAAAAGAAAAGAATATTGCATTGGAAAATCCAACATAATTTATAAATATGAGCAGCATTCCAGGGCATATTGAACGCATTTCCTGAGATTTTTATAAGAATGTGCGTAAATATATATTGCAAAAAATATCTGACGGTTTTGCCTTGTTTTTCAACACAAATATCTAAACATTCTTAAATCAAGAAAACGTAAGGCAAAGACGCACAACTGTGGATGTGGAAATCGAAGATCTTGATTATTAGTCACTGATAAGCGCATGAGCCCAAGGGTGTTTTGTTTTTTATTTTATTTTCTCTTTTTATGCCCCCTTGAGTCTATACTGAAAAGCTTGTGTTACACACACACACACACATACACACACAGCTTGGTCAACACGCGTCAATGTTTTCTTTTCCTTTTTTGCCAATAAAGCAAAAAACTATTTTTTTTACTACCTTTTGGAGAAAAAAAAAAAAAAAACAGAAGTTCAAGTTCTGACCTCTTACAGTATTTTAAAAGTTGGTAAGACTTGGCTGATTTTTAAGAAATTGGCACTAATGCATATATATATCTGGGGTTACGTGGTCTTTTTTCTAATTGTATAATTTAATTGAGTACAGAGTTTGTAAAATATCAGAGTATATATATTGTTTCTACAACATGGTATTGCATTTATATCTTTTTACTACTCCAGTGATCTGTGATGGCTGCAGAAGCTTTATGTTATAATATATTTTGTTTTTTTTGTCTTTCTTTTTTAAAATTGTTAAAGAAAATTCATCTTAAAAAAAAAAAAATTTGATAAAATTTTTTAAAGATTGTGTACAGAATATTCCTTAGTGTTGGAGTTTCAGTGTAGGAATATTTGCTTTTTTTATACTTTTACCTGAGAAGCAACTATGCTTTGTTTTCTGAAGTGTTTATGCTTAAAAAACGAGAAAGTAATATCTGCCCCAGGGGTCAAATATCTTCAGTCGTGTTGCTTCTCCAGTAAATGTATCTTGATTTAAGAATGTTTCGATATTTGAGCTGTAAAACAAGATGTTTTTTATGCAATGTAGATGATCTATAGACAGTCTCCATCTCCAGTGTCTTTAAAAGGGGAATTATTGTATAGTAAAGCACAAGCATTCCAGCGTTGTTTTGGAAAAATCTGTTCTGGCACACGGACAACACTTAGTCAGTGCCATTCTGAAGGCAGTGCCAAGTCACTTTACCACAACAGAAGGATCTTTCCCAGCATGCTCTTGCAGAGACACACTGTACTCTAGTGAAAGCACTTCATCAAGGTCAGTGACGGGTCAGAATCTGGGCACAGTCCGACCTTAATATACTGTACGTGTCCAGATAAACTCATGAGCTCATGTGGACATGAACTTCCTTATTGGAGTGAAAGTACAGATACTACTGGTCAAATATTACTCCGTTACATGTGAAAGTTGTAAAGACTGATTTTTACTTAAATAAAAGTACAGAAGTAATTGTTTTTTAAAAGTACTTAAGTATCAAAAGTAAAAAGTGAATGTCAATGCATTGTTTTATTATTGTTGCATTATTGTATGTAATACTTACAGAACCTTATGCCTCTGAAGCAACCTAGTGAATAATACTAGTTAGTAGTATCTGTGCAATTAAGAGCTTTTAGAATGTTATAAAACATATAGAAATTAAACATAATTGACCAAAAAATAATAATAATAATTTGACAGCCATAATCATCTTCAATTTTTTTTATTTAACACTCCTACCACCCAAACTAAAGAAGTACACATCTGAAACTTGAAAAATGGTGCAAAAGTTCAGTTATTCCAGTAATTCAACTTAAAAGCTGAAACTAATATATTATATAGACTAATTACATGCAAAGTGAGATATTTCAATCCTTTATTTGTTATAATTTTGATGGTTATGGCTTACAGATTATGAAAACCCCAAATTCAAAATTAGAATATTGTGAAATGGTTCCCATACAGAAAAAAAAAAAAAATTTGAAATATTTTTTAAAGTGTCAAAAATATATGTGGCATATATTCCAAATACATTGAAATATATTTGCATTGTTGTTCACTTATATTTATCATTTTGAAATATATGCTGGGGACAGCTGTCAACTCAAAAATAGCTGAACTCAGATTTAAAATGAAATAAATAAAAATGTAAAGAATAAATTGAAAATGTGTTTGTGAAAGTTAACTTTTTAAATTTCGAAATATATTTCAAATGAAACAATTTGCAAAAGTTAAAACATGTATTAACATATATGTTGTTAGTAAATATATTGACATGAATATATTCACATATTTAACTAAAATAAATTTTCAAAAAAATAAAAATATATATTTACATATATTTAACTAAAATGTATTTATTGGGCCAATTTCGAATATTTGCATATATTTCAAAAAAATATTCTGAAAATATATTTGAAATGTTTTTTTTTTTCTGTATGGGTTTTCATAAACTGTAAGCCATAATCATCAAAATTATAACAAATAAAGGCTTGAAATATCTCACTTTGCATGTAATGAGTCTATATAATATATAGTTTCATCTTTATATGTGTCCATTCATGCACATTAAGTGGTCTATAAAGAGTTTGCCATGGATGTGCGCATGCGCAGAGGATCTGTCTTCGTTTATTTTGCCACCAGTTGATTAGTGTTCAAATGATGGGTTCAAATGATAACTTCACGACATGTGACCCTCAGGAGTGATTGCTGATAGGCTGTCTGTCACCAATCACGCTTTAGAGATGAAAAAAATAATAATAATTCCCTTACTGACGTTACTACTTTATACTTAAGGAACTTGACAGAAATGCAGTGGAGTAAAAAGTACGATATTCGTCTTTCAAATGTAGTGAAGTAAAAGTAAAACGTTTCCAGAAACAATTAAACTTAAGAACAGTACTCAAGTATATGTACGTCGAACTGTCCGCCTCTGGACACATTAAGTGTTGTTCTCAGACTGAGGTGTTTTCTCTAGTCTCGGTTGGAGTCTTGCTCTGATCTGCGTGAAGTTCAACACCCTCGGGAGAAATGTGTGGCATCTGCATGAGGAAGAGCTTGAAAGTCAGGAACATCTGGTTAAAAACACTGGATTTCGTTTCGCAAACTTGCATGCAGTAAATCCTCTAAGATTTCTGTGTTATCCCCCTCGTTTGTTGGGGATCAGGTGATTATAGCAGTCAACATTTGAAGTGGATCAAAACCTTTCATCAAAGTTATACATGAATTTTGAACAATTCTTATAGGACAACTTTGATTAACTTTTTTGATCCTCTACTGACTACTGTATATAGTTCAAACTGCTAAAGATACACAGACTGTTGTGAGTGTGTAAGATGTATAAATATAGGCAGGTGGAGCTGGGGAGGTGGAGGGGTTCAGAGGAAACTTTGAATGTTAAGCGAGCGATCTCATTGGCTGCAGGATTAGCAGAGGCCAATCAGCTTGTGGCATGTGGTAATGATGTGATTGCTTGCAGATTACATGTAAAGGATCAGCCTGCGCCCTCTAGAGTTTCATGACTGAACTAGATATATCTTAGACTGGCTCCGCCCTCCTACATACTTCCGCTCAATTTTCATTTTCCTTCAGCACTACGTCTGGGTTTGCGGTGTATTCTTGGGTTTTCTCCAGTCAATTTTTAACCGGTCCAATCAGCGAACAGAGGTAGTGAGAGCGATGACGTTGAGGTTGTGCGCTAGTTTGAGTCGTCATACGTCACGAGCAAACGTTAGCGATTGGTTATGGCAGATCCAGAGTGGCTCTGGACAGATCCAATAGTTTTAAACTTCAACAGAGGACCCGCCTTCAAGGAAGTTAACGCTTGTCAATGGAGAGAGGCCAGAATCTCTGTACAAATGAAATGTAGAGAGTCTGAGTAGAACCAGGCTAGATAAATCTTAGATATCGCAGTGTATTTCACCCTTCTGGAAGAAACTTAAGTTAATAAACCCATTTAAACAGTTATTTTATTTTATTTTATTTTTTTGTACTTTTTGTACTTTTATTTTTTTATTTTAGGCAAAGGGAGATATTTGCTTTTAAAGAAATCGCTTTTTAAGGACTACAACAAACGGCTGGAAGGAACTACACGAGCTTCCTCCCGGGTTAGTGACATCACCAACCCTAGAATTTACATAAACCCCGCCCCCGGGAACGCGATTCATAGACTATCATGACAGAATATGCTAATCAATGACTAGATATATAAATTTACATTTACATTTATTCATTTAGCTGACGCTTTTTATCCAAAGCGACTTACAATTGCTATATATGTCAGAGGTCGCACGCCTCTGGAGCAACTAGGGGTTAAGTGTCTTGCTCAGGGACACATTGGTGTCTCACAGTGGATTCGAACCCGGGTCTCTCACACCAAAGGCATGTGTCTTATCCATTGCGCCATCACCACCCAAATTCATCAACTAACCATTCAAAAATGTTTTCTACATGTTGTCACTTCTTCTTGAATCTCTCCATCATTGTCTGACTCCGGTTTGAACATAAAAGGCTAAAAGTTTTTGCAATTTTCAGTGCGTGTGTGTGTGAGGTAAAAGGAGACGAGCTCTTGAAGCTCCGCCCCTGTGCCGGGAGCAGCAGCTCATTTGCATTTCAAGGGACAGACACAAAAATAGTGTTTTTGCTCACCCTCAAAACGTGACAATTTTAACATGCGATATAAAAATATCTGTGGGGTATTTTGAGCTAAACTTCACATACACACACTGAGACTTATTTTACATCATAGGAAAAGGGCTTTATACCCCCCCCCCCCATAGAAGCAATATGCCACACATAACTAAATCTTTCTCAAAACACTCCCCCACAAATTTCAGGCCCGATTAAAGCGGAGTGTGTGCTGTGACGTAAGCATCACTCATTCCTACAGATGGCTTATAGTTCAGCTCACAACACTTAGTGGGTAATAGGGCACAATAGTAGAGCTCAAAACGACTCTGACAAACCCTCTTACGCAAGGAATGACGAGCGTCGCTCTCAGGCTGATGGAGTGTGTTTGCAGCGATCGCTGTGTCCTCTGGTGCCTCTGTGGCGTGTCTCTCCGCCGGTCCCCGAGGTGTTCGATGTTCCTGGGTAATTTCATCTCCAGTGCCTCCCTGCAGCGCTCACACATCAACATTTGCACTTATAGTGAGAAGCTGCAACACAATTCGCTCTCTCTCATCTCGCAGCGTGGCTCGGGAGAGATAAGACGACGTTTGTTTTGGCATTTGAGAACCCGCAGTAACGTCCACATTAGCTGATCTGTGTGTGTGTGTGTGTGTGTGTGTGTGCTGAAAGCAGCACTGATTACATCAGAACCCAGCGCTGGTCACGTATTGATGTCAGTTAGATTTCATTATCAGAGCAGAAGTCTTAGGAAGTCACTGGCAAAAACACGTTTACACGACAACAACAGTTTTTTTTCCTGTCGTACAGACGACAACGTTGTCAAAAGGATCCCGTTTACAACGACTATAATCGCTGTATTCTGCTGTCAGGCCAGTAGGTGGCGATGTCACTTTGTAAAGAAACACTACGAACATATAGGGCCCTATCTTGCACCCAGCGCAATTGACTTTGTACAGCGACGCATGTATCATTCCTATTTTGCATCACGCGCACAGCGGACTCTTCCCTCCACAGACACACGTCGGTAAATTAGGGAATGAACTTGCGCTCGGGGGGGGGGCGGTTCAGTGAATAGAGGAGTGTGTTCCGGCGCAAACGTTCCCTGGTGATATTCTGCAGTTCCAGAAAACAACTCCGCCACTGACCAGGAGAAACCCAGTCTAAAGACAGCGGCGCCGCGCGTTAGTCAGATGCTATTTTAAGCGCGCGTGCTTGGCCATTATGTAGTGTGTGAACAACACACACACTTTGATTCTCTAATCTACACAGACGCAGCAGTTTTCATTTTTGCAAATCATACATTATTACAAGGAAAAATATTAACACACGAAGGAAATCATTGTTGTGTCCGTGAAGATGTGAAGAAATAGTCATAAATCTAGATTACACATTTACCCAAATTATTATACGCCTGTTTAACCGAAGCTAATGTGTGTGTGTTTCTCCATCATCCTCAATGTCACTTCTCTGTGTTTTACGGCCCTGACGAGAACGTCGGTCTCCTCGGCTGTGAACCGCTCCTGGCGTGCGCCGGCAAACCCGCCGTTATAATAGCGATCCGCCGTTATAATAGCAATCCGCCGTTATAATAGCGATCCGCCGTTATAATAGCAATCCGCCGTTATAATAGCGATCCGCCGTTATAATAGCGATCCGCCGTTATAATAGCAATCCGCCGTTATAATAGCGATCCACCGTTATAATAGCAATCTGCCGTTATAATAGCGATCCGCCGTTATAATAGCGATCCACCGTTATAATAGCAATCCGCCGTTATAATAGCGATCCGCCGTTATAATAGCAATCCGCCGTTATAATAGCGATCCGCCGTTATAATAGCGATCCGCCGTTATAATAGCGATCCGCCGTTATAATAGCAATCCGCCGTTATAATAGCGATCCACCGTTATAATAGCAATCTGCCGTTATAATAGCGATCCACCGTTATAATAGCAATCCGCCGTTATAATAGCAATCTGCCGTTATAATAGCAATCTGCCGTTATAATAGCGATCCGCCGTTATAATAGCAATCCACCGTTATAATAGCAATCCGCCGTTATAATAGCAATCTGCCGTTATAATAGCGATCCGCCGTTATAATAGCAATCCACCGTTATAATAGCAATCCGCCGTTATAATAGCAATCTGCCGTTATAATAGCAATCTGCCGTTATAATAGCGATCCGCCGTTATAATAGCAATCCGCCGTTATAATAGCAATCCACCGTTATAATAGCAATCTGCCGTTATAATAGCAATCTGCCGTTATAATAGCAATCTGCCGTTATAATAGCGATCCGCCGTTATAATAGCAATCCGCCGTTATAATAGCAATCCGCCGTTATAATAGCAATCTGCCGTTATAATAGCGATCCGCCGTTATAATAGCAATCCACCGTTATAATAGCAATCCGCCGTTATAATAGCAATCTGCCGTTATAATAGCGATCCGCCGTTATAATAGCAATCCGCCGTTATAATAGCAATCTGCCGTTATAATAGCGATCCGCCGTTATAATAGCAATCCGCCGTTATAATAGCAATCTGCCGTTATAATAGCGATCCGCCGTTATAATAGCAATCCGCCGTTATAATAGCAATCTGCCGTTATAATAGCAATCCGCCGTTATAATAGCAATCCGCCGTTATAATAGCAATCTGCCGTTATAATAGCAATCCGCCGTTATAATAGCAATCCACCGTTATAATAGCAATCTGCCGTTATAATAGCAATCCGCCGTTATAATAGCAATCCGCCGTTATAATAGCAATCCGCCGTTATAATAGTAATCCGCCGTTATAATAGCAATCCGCCGTTATAATAGCGATCCGCCGTTATAATAGCGATCCGCCGTTATAATAGTAATCCGCCGTTATAATAGCGATCCGCCGTTATAATAGCAATCCGCCGTTATAATAGCGATCCGCCGTTATAATAGCAATCCGCCGTTATAATAGCGATCCGCCGTTATAATAGCGATCCGCCGTTATAATAGTAATCCGCCGTTATAATAGCAATCCGCCGTTATAATAGCGATCCGCCGTTATAATAGCGATCCGCCGTTATAATAGTAATCCGCCGTTATAATAGCAATCCGCCGTTATAATAGCGATCCGCCGTTATAATAGCGATCCGCCGTTATAATAGTAATCCGCCGTTATAATAGCGATCCGCCGTTATAATAGCAATCCGCCGTTATAATAGCGATCCGCCGTTATAATAGCAATCCGCCGTTATAATAGCGATCCGCCGTTATAATAGCGATCCGCCGTAATAATAGCGATCCGCCGTTATAATAATAATCCGCCGTTATAATAGCGATCCGCCGTTATAATAGCGATCCGCCGTTATAATAGCAATCCGCCGTTATAATAGCGATCCGCCGTTATAATAGCGATCCGCCGTAATAATAGCAATCCGCCGTTATAATAATAATCCGCCGTTATAATAGCGATCCGCCGTTATAATAGCAATCCGCCGTTATAATAGCAATCCGCAGTTATAATAGCGATCCGCCGTAATAATAGCGATCCGCCGTTATAATAATAATCCGCCGTTATAATAGCGATCCGCCGTTATAATAGCGATCCGCCGTTATAATAGCGATCTGTCGTTATAATAGCGATCCGCCGTTATAATAGCAATCCGCCGTTATAATAGCAATCCGCCGTTATAATAGCGATCCGCCGTTATAATAGCGATCCGCCGTTATAATAGCGATCCGCCGTTATAATAGCGATCCGCCGGTATAATAGCAATCCGCCGTTATAATAGCGATCCGCCGTTATAATAGCGATCCGCCGTTATAATAGCGATCCGCCGTTATAATAGCGATCCGCCGTTATAATAATAATCCGCCGTTATAATAGCGATCCGCCGTTATAATAGCGATCCGCCGTTATAATAGCGATCCGCCGTTATAATAGCGATCCGCCGTTATAATAGCGATCCGCCGTTATAATAGCGATCCGCCGGTATAATAGCAATCCGCCGTTATAATAGCGATCCGCCGTTATAATAGCAATCCGCCGTTATAATAGCGATCCGCCGTTATAATAGCAATCCGCCGTTATAATAGTAATCCGCCGTTATAATAGCGATCCGCCGGTATAATAGCAATCCGCCGTTATAATAGCGATCCGCCGTTATAATAGCGATCCGCCGTTATAATAGCGATCCGCCGTTATAATAGCAATCCGCCGTTATAATAGCGATCCGCCGTTATAATAGCGATCTGCCGGTATAATAGCGATCCGCCGTTATAATAGCGATCCGCCGTTATAATAGCGATCCGCCGTTATAATAGCAATCCGCCGTTATAATAGCGATCCGCCGTTATAATAGCGATCTGCCGGTATAATAGCGATCTGCCGGTATAATAGCGATCTGCCGGTATAATAGCGATCCGCCGTTATAATAGCGATCCACCGTGGAACAAGCGCGCCGGCTCTTAAAGGGAATGTGAGAGGACGCTCTGATTGGTTTATTTCACGTTACGCCCAAACCACACCTATGAGTAATGAAGCGACTTCAGACACACACATTTTAGATTTGCGTCGAGCGGAAGAGTCGTTTATCCCGCCGGTATAATAGCAACAGCGCCCGGGATCCGCCCACAGAGTTACTTGCGTTTCGTGTTTGATACTTGCGTTTCAGAACGTCAAAATAGGGCCCATAGACTGAACACGTGACACACATGTGAATGACGTCACGTTTTCACAAATTCTCTTTTTTGTCGTTTACACGGAGGCGATAACGGTATCGTTTTCTAAAACTTGCCATTTATAACACATTTTCAAAAGATTGTGTTTTCAGGCCCCCAGAATACCGTTTTCGCGCAACTGAACGATCAAACGAAAAAAAAAAGAAAAGTTTTTCGCTGAAAAAAACGGTGTCGTGTAAACAGCCTCTTAGTGAATCGGTTCATTCTAATTCCATTTCTCTCATATGTATACATTTTTATATTTTAAGTGTATATATATATATATACATATATATATATATATATATACATAAAATATTTAAATATAGTTATTTATTTTATTATATAGTTATTTGTTCAATTTCGACATGTCAACCAATTTGAGATTCAATTATTGACTCAAAACTGTAACAATAAAAAAAAAAGAAAAAGAAAAGAAAAAAAAAGAAAAAATATTTTTAATTAAATTAAATGTAAAAAAAAGAGGGATATGGCTCTGATGAATTGATACGTAACAGTTAAATTGGATAGTTATATATTTAAATTATAACAATGTATTGCCTGCTAAAACCCTCAATTAAGTTAGTTATGTCTAAGCCTACGGCTTGTAGTGGCTGAATACTTTTTTAAAGCGGTAGCTTGATTGTACTTTAACTTTTTAAATTAGCTTGAAGTTTGGCAATCACACTTTTAAAGTATCTTCTCCAACACTGGACAGCAGTGAAGCTCTTGAAGAGACGCAGGCCGCCGTTGCTTTAAGGCTGTTCGTATGACAGTGAAAGTCTTAGGAAAGACACCCTTGAGCTCTACTGTTCACACACACTGAACTGTTGTGTGGAAACACCCGTACGTCAGGCCTCAGGAACTCCTCTCTGACTCAAGGCACAGGAATCCCAGTCAGGTGGCCTGTGATGTATAGGAAACCACGACCTCACGTCACATGACGCTGAAAATATGTGGCTTTTCTTAGCCTGAGTGCCTGGTTTAGGCTCTGTGTCTCAGAGATAGCGTGTGAAACCCATAGACTGTAAAACAACATGGATATGTGTGCGTGACGTCACCCGTAGTGTTTCTGAAGAGCGTTTTTGAAACCCAAAGTGGGCGGAGCCGGCCGTCGCCATCTTGGCTGCGCGTCACTCGCGGATAAACGAAAATGTGCGGCGAGGCGGATTAGCTAAGGAGACATGACGCTAACACACAGCAGACAAACGGCTAGCAGTGACATCAGCGACAATCCACCTGTCACTCAAGTGGCCACGCCCTTAATTATGCAGAACTTTAAGGCTTAATATAATTTAAACGGATGAGTTATTAAAAAATTCACCCCCTCACAGTCGTCATGAAGGGCAAAATTAGCTATATAGACCAAAACCACATAAACACTTTTTTTTTTTCTGTTCTAAGCCGTTCTAAATTCACTGTAAAACATGGCTTCAATGGGCTTGTTGCTTTTATAAAATGGTTAGGCTACTCCATTAAAATATTCATTATAAATATGAATAATATAACGTTACTAACACATTTATTCCTTCGCTAAGCAATCGTAGTTCCAAAGAGGTTGCTAAGCAACACATGCAGCAACAAAGCATCACAAACGGCAGTTGCGCAGTAACACTAATGTAATGCGGTCACAGGTGTGTGTTTGCGGAGTAATTTACAACGGCTTCGAACGCGGCTCAACCAATCAGAATCAAGGACCGGAACTATCCGGTTTATAAATTTACATAAACCCCGCCCCGGGGAACGCGATTTATGATTATCATGATAGAATATGCTAATCACTGACTAGAATATACGGTAGTTAACTCCACATCAGCTGCATAAATTGAAGCTCCGCCCCCTTTGCCGGGAGCTGCAGCTCATTTGCATTTAAAGGGACACACACAAAAACCACCTCAAAAAGTGACACTTTAACATGCGATATAAAGATATCTGTGTGGGGTATTTTATCTGTGGGGTATTTTGAGCTTAAACTTCACACACACACTCTGGGGACATCAGAGACTTATTTTAATCAAGAGAGAGACTGCAGTGTCATACCGGGATCCGCGAGGTAAGTAAATCAGCGCAGCACTCGGAGGAACGATCACCCTTCACTAAATTATTCAGCGGCAGAGAAAGTGAAGGACTCGCTGATGATGAGCTGTATGATTTTCAATAAAGGTCATAATAGGATGGAAAAATCCATGACTCTTCTGGCTCCTCTTGAAGGAGAAGAAACAGATATCATTTCAACTTTAAATATCACCTGTCGGACCATTTAAAACTGACCCAGTTATTTGATATTGGCTGTAAAAGAGAGTCAGAAAAGTCTGTTTTGCCAGAAAGTTTACCAATGAGTATTAAACGGATAGTTCACCTAAAAATGGTCATGCTAGCAACATGTTAAATGATGCTAGCAACCTGCTAATTGTGTTAGTAATGTGTTAAATCATGCTTACAATGTGTTAAATAAGGCTAGCAATGTGTGAAATCAAGTTGACAACATCTTAGCAAAGTGTTAAATCATGTGAGCATTGTGCTTAATCATGCTAATAACCTGCTAATTATGTTAACAACTTGCTAATCATGTTAACAACTTGCTAATTATGTTAGCAACTTGTTAATTATGTTAGCAACTTGCTAATTATGTTAGCGATGGGTTCATTCATGCTAGCAAAATGATAAATAATGTTAGCAACACGCTAAATCATGATATCAACATGCTAATCAAGTTAACAATGTGATTAATAATCCTAGCAACCTGTTAATTATTTTAGCAGTGAGCTAATACATGCTATCAACATGTTAAATCATGAAAGCAACATGCGAATCATGCTAGTAACATGCTACATCAGGTTAGCAATATGCTTAATCATGCAAGCAACATGGTAAATCAGTCTAGCAATGTCTTAAATCATGTTAGCATTGTGCTTAAGAATATTAGAAACCTGCTAATTATATTAGCAATGTGCTAATTCATGCTAGCAGCAACATGTTAAATAATGCTAGCAACAAGCTAAATCATGCTAGCGAAATGTTAAATTATGATAGCAACATGCTAATCATGTTAGCAATATGATAAATCATGTTGGCAACATGCTATTCATGCTAGCAAAAGGTGGCATGAGCTTTAGAAAGAGAAAATTTGTTACACAATTTTGGAGTCTACTTGTTTCCAAGGCCAACAATGATGAATAATCTTTTTTTTTGCTGTGATGCCATAGAAGAACCATCTTTTGGGATAAACTTTCAGTAAACAGTTCTTAAATGAACCATTTTCCACTATAAATAACCTTCTGTGAAACAGAAACCCTAGTGAAAAAAGAAGTGCGCTTAAAAAAAAGTACTTACAAATAAAAAAACATTCAGCAGTAATTTTAACCATATTTCAAAGACAATAGAATTATGAAATTACATTAAGTGGATCATAAACAGTCCTCTTAAGTTCAACTAATACAACGTTAACCTATAATGCATTTTAAATAGCATGCAATTAAGTGTCTGAAAAAACATTACATTCAGTTCGCACTATATATACTTTTAAAGTTCGTCTGTGGTGAAAATCAAGTTTTTAATGTAGTTTATATGTCTATGTGGTGTTTTTAATCTGCTTAATCCATGTGTAAATTCATAAGTGGACAGCATTGCTGAGTATTTTCTGCTTAAAACTGCAGTGAACCAAAGACAGTCTCAAACACACGGTTTGAAATCTCTGGTGTTTCTGACGTCACACACTACCTTGACCAATCAGATCAACGTGTGATCGTCCACCAGTGGATCTCTGAGTGAGGGAGTGAGTGGAGGCGGGGCTCATTTGCATATTCATAGAACCACGCATACTAAATGAGGCAAGGGTGTCGAGCTACATTCAAGATATTTTAAGGCATGAGGTAAAAAAATGATGGGGGAAAAAAACGTTTTTGGTGAGTTTTAAGGGATACAATTTTTGACTACAGGGGAACTATAAAGTATATTATTTCCGTAAATTAAAAGTGTGCTACTTCTCTTTCTCAAAGGGAAAGTCCGATGGATGTAAAATGTTCTTCATGCAACTATTGATTCCAATAAAGCACCTTTATTTTTGTGTGTGTGTGTGTGTGTGTGTGTGTGAACTCGAGCCGAATACCTGGCAGCAGCTCGAGCAGGATGAATTACGGCAGAGCGTCAGTATTCAACACTCGCCTCTCATTCCTGTGCGGTGGTCATGACTGCTCAGCCTCAGCACAGACTCGATGAATAGTACGGCACTTTAACTCACAGCTTTGGTCCAGCGATCAGTCAAAAGGAGAGCTTGGGTCACTGAGGGACCGTTGAGAAAAGAGTGCACATAATAATTGCCTCCATGCTGGGAACCCTTTTAAAGAGGCCTATTCTTGTACATGAGAAACCTTCTCTGACTCCACATTATTGATTCCTTTGTGTTTATGCTGAGAATGGAGACTTGAGCAATACACCTGTGAGTCAAGAGCTCGCGCTTTTTTAGCTTTGTAATGTATTTGATCAAATCAAACCGCATGATGTCTTTATTTACAGCTTCCCTGTGGCTCTAACTGTAGAGCGCTTGCAACACCAAGGTCATGGGTTCAATTCCCAGGGAAAGCAAGAAGGTCATTGTGTATTATCTACCGAACATAGAGGTCACTGC
>JARPMJ010001852.1:0-47500 GCA_033366665.1 Phoxinus dragarum | reverse complement strand
TCCCCCAAACATCCCTCCCATAGGGAAGTGGACAGTTAAGGGGCTAAGACAAGCCCTAATTAATTCGGATGCACATTTCTCCCGCAGGATGAAAAAAGCAGAATTATTTAATTTATATGTCACCTTACAATCCTCTCCCCTTTCTGTTTCAGCTCCAATCCCATCGGCTCGAACGAGCACGGCTCGCCGGGCCCCGATCGCTCGTCCCGCAGTATCTCCTTCCTCGCTTGCAGCGCCGGGCCCCGCCCCCGCGCCACGTCGTCGCAGACCTTCCGCTAGCCTGGGCCGCGCCCCGGAACCAGTCATAGAAGGGCGTCAACCCGCTCCAGGTCAACTCCCCTCCCCAGCCCCTCCCATCGCGGTACCTCTCACTCTAGATCCCGGCAGTTCCACTTTCTTACACGATCCCCAATCTTTTTTCTTCCCTTCTACTTCTTTCAGTTTTCCTCCTTCCCAAGCGTCAGGTGCTTACCCTAACGTGAGGATGCCTCCGTTAGCCGGTCAATCGCCGGCGCATTTCCTTCCCCTTCCACACTATGCTCTTCCTATTCCTCCTCCAACTAACCCGGGGGCCGATCTCCGCGTGAGGATGCCTCCGCAAACGGCCACAGCCCCGTTTTTCCCCCCCTTTAACCCTCTCCAAGGGCGTTCTCCTTTCTCTCTCTTCTCAGCCACTCCTCAACCAGCCCCTCCGAATGCAGTAGCCACAGAACCTCCTCCAGTGACGAACAACATCAGAGCCCAAATCCTCACAGGTGCAGATGTTGATTTGGGTTCTCTCCTGTCCTTGTTTCCCCCAGCTGAGTCCAATCGCCAAGTAGACTGCGGCGACATTTCAGTCACTCTAAAAAATAACACACAGGTTTCATCACGTTCACTGTCACTGGCCGAATTCTGTATTGCCTTCAGCCGCTATACAGAAATCATTTGCTCATCTTTCCCCCATAGACGGCGCGAGCTGAATGATTATCTATCCATCATAGTCTTACGGGGGTAGTCATTTTTATACGTACCACAAGCTGTTTTCCGCAAAATGCGCCGTCCGCGTTTCCCAGTGGAATCAGTGTCCCTATTGGGGAGCGTTGGACACGGATCTCCATAACCGAGTCTTCCTCGGGTGCAGAAATATCTCCTGCGCAATCTGCAGATCCACAATCCATGCCACCACGGCATGCCCCCAAATCAATCCTTCAATCCCTCCCTGCCCAGAGCAGAATGCAATAAAATCAACGAGTTACGTTCCGCGTCACGCAAGAGAGGATTTTTCAATCAGAGCACCATACTCGGCACCCGATAGACAAGTCTGCAGGAACTTCAACGAAGGGAGATGCCCAAGACAACGCTGTCGTTTTCTCCACGTCTGCGATTACTGTGGCGGCGCCCACGCCCGCGTGATATGCCCAGTTAAAAAATCTGTCAATAAAAACGCAAAAAACTATCTCTCGACTCCTGTAAATGTTTCCCGCCTGGCCGAAGAATTATCACACCACCCAGATGCCAACTTCACAAATTATTTACTGACAGGTCTCAAGCAAGGCTTTAAACCCGGTGTAGAAAGCCATCCCACACAAAATGTCATCTGCGCTAACCTTTAGTCCGCCTTAGCCGAGCCTGGAGTAGTGAATAAGCTGATTAAAAAAGAAATAGAATCCGGTTTCATGATGGGTCCTTTTGAGGCCCCCTCGTTCGACAAATTTCGCATCAGCCCCATAGGCGTGGCTACCAGGAAATTCTCTGGGAAAAAGCGGTTGATAATCGACCTTTCAGCCCCCATAATTCTCCATATCCGAGCATCAATAGTCTCATCCCTCTCGAAGAGTATTCTCTCAACTATCACGATATCGAACAAGCCATAACCATGATTAAAATAGCTGGACGAGGTGCATGGCTTGCAAAAGTAGATATATCCTCTGCTTTCAAGGTAATGCCTATTCACCCCGATTCATGGCACTTATTCGGTGTAAACTGGCAGAAAAAGTTCTATTTCGCCGTGCGCCTAACTTTCGGCTGCAAAAGCAGTCCAATAATCTTCGACACGCTCTCTGAAGCCATATGTTGGATCCTTTCCAATAATTATGCAATTCCTCATCTTCTCCACCTGCTCGACGATTTCCTAATAATTTCACCTCACGACACCATCCCCGAGGCTCACCTCCGCATAGTGGAAAAAGTTTTCGCCAAGCTAGGGATTCCGTTAGCCCAGGAGAAAACATCGGGTCCAACTACATCCATCGAGTTCCTAGGCATCAATCTGGACACAGTAAAATTCCAGTCCTCGCTGCCTAAGGAAAAAATCGATCGCATCATCCTAATCGCTTCCAATTTCACAGACGGCACAGATTGTTCAAAACGCGAACTTCTCTCGCTGCTGGGCCACCTAAATTATGCGATGCACATTATTCCACAGGGCCGACCCTTTATCACGCATCTCCTAGCCCTCACGTCATCCGTTCATGCGCTGGAAGATCGGATCATCCTTTCTGGAGAGTCAAAAAACGAGCTAAAATTATGGATTAATTTCCTCAATCAGTGGAACGGCTTAACTTTTTTTTACGACGACTTTATATCTCTCCCCCTTGATAGCCAACTGTTCACAGACGCAGCACCCTCGATCGGCTTCGGCGGCTATTACCAAGGACGCTGGTTCGCGTCTCCCTGGCCCCCTCAGCTCCTAGACACACCCCAGTCTTCAGCCTCCTCTGCCCTTTTCGAGCTCTACCCAATCGTCGTCGCAGCTTCCCTATGGGGGAAAGAATGGTCAACCAAAAGCATCCAAATCCATTGCGACAACGAAGCAACCGTACACTGCATCAACAAAGGTTGTTCTCGCTCACCTGCGCTCATGCCACTCCTCAGACGCCTCATATGGATCTCCGCATGCGACCAGTTCTTAATAACTGCAAAACACATCCCAGGGGCTCAAAATCAAATCGCTGACTCTCTCTCCCGTTTCTCTTTTCAGAAATTCAGGATGCTGGCGCCAGAAGCAGACCCCACTCCAACCCCAGTACCTCCTTATTCTCAGCTGATCTTCCCATAAACCATCCGCTAAAATCCCTCCTGGACACGTCCATCGATTCCATCCTCCAAGCCGTTTCTCCCAGAACCCTGCAAACATATTACACCGCATGGAAATCGTTCAAATCATTCCACCTCTCTCACAACCTGCCGTTTCCTGAATTTTCTCTTTTAACAGTTACCTCATTCATATCTCATCTCCATAGTATCAAAGGTCTCCAAGCCGGATCCATTAAGAGCTACCTAAGCGGCATTCAATTCTTCCATAAATTAATCCACGGTAAACCTACACCTGCAATAAATAACTCCCAAACGTCCCTTCTAGTTAAGGGAATCCAAAGATCCCGCCCCACGCGTCCAGATACCAGACAACCAATCACAATCGATATACTCACCAGATGCATCTCATCACTCCGTCTTGGATACCACTCCACCAACACCGTCTATACGTTAGAAGCTATGTTCATCCTAGCATTCTTCGGTTTCCTCCGCTGTTCCGAACTGACCATCACTTCCTTATTCGACCCAAATATCCATCCCACTATGTCAGACCTTCAGGTCGTAGATAATGAAACCATATCATTTTTCATTAAACAAAGCAAAACGGACAAAGATAAAAGAGGTCACTTCGTATATATTTTCAATCTTCAAACTCCCATCCAACCGTTCCATGCGCTTTTTAATTACCTGCAGTACAAACGTTCCACGTCCAAATCCCCACTCGACCCACTTTTTACTAACGACTCCAACCACCCAGCTACGAGATTCTGGTTCCAAAAGCATCTTAAAGCAGTCCTCATTAAATCCGGCGTCTCAGCAGAGCGTTTCTCTAGCCACTCCTTCCGCATCGGAGCAGCTACCACAGCCGCACAAAAAGGTCTCTCCCAACAACAAATCAAAACCCTCGGTCGCTGGTCATCGAATGCCTTCAAAACCTATATTAGATCAAGCCGTTTCTACATCAGAAATGCTCACCAAGCCCTAACTAATTAGTTCATTATAATTATCACCTGCTGCGCCTCATTCAGTTCCATCCGTTCCACCAAACCTTCCGTTCATCTGGGCTCGCCGCTCGCACGATCGCTTAATATTCACAGGGAACGTTTTCTATCATATGCAGACTCCCCCGTTCGCACGCAGCGATGACTCACCCGTTCGAAGGCCGGGTTCCGTCCCCCTTCCAAAACGCCGGTTGAGCCCTCCCGTTCGAATTGCAGTGAGAGTCTGCCCGCCTTAGACGTCGCCGGACGTCCGCGCTCGTGTCGCCAGGTGGGCTCCCCATTCGTCGGGACGTGAGGGGTTTTTCCCGTGCCCCAGCCCCCCCTTCGAAGCGCCGGTCGAGCCTTTCCGACCGAGTCCAGCGGGCGCCCTCCGTCCAACCTGGCGAGGCTTACCCGTCCGATGCCGTGAGCATATAAGTTCCCGTCGGACGCCGCGAGAGCCCTCCTAGGTGAACGGTTAAACTCGTCCACAAATTCACGCTCGCATAATTCTTGCGTCAGCGAGCTGTCAGTTCAACTGCAGAATGGGCTTATCCGTCCGATGCCGTGAGCATCCAAGTTCCCGTCAGATGTTGCGAGAGCCTTCCCAGTCGAACAGGCAAGCTCGTTCCTTGGTAAATACATACCCTTCACTTTTTGGGGGGCTAAATTCTACGCTCGCTGTCCTTTCGTTTATCTGGCATTTGGGGGAGTACTCTGGAGTCGGGCCGAATTCTGAGCTCGGAGCCCTCCCCCCGGACAGCAAGCCAAATACGCATTATAATATTACATCAGATTTCATTAACATGTAAACTCGTGAATGAAGAATATTATGACACGAGATGCTGATTGAAAGCATGTTTACACAGATGTGAGAGTTAATGGCTGTTAACTGGATGAACACCCGGCAAACGTGTAGTAAAGTGTGATATGAGACGCAGCCCGTGTGTGAATCTCCAACGAGTGTATTTTTAGAGAGCTTGTGTCTCTCACACACACACACACACACACACACACACACACACACACACACACACACACACACACACACACACACACACACACACACACACACACAGATCTTCCATCTCATCCCACATTACCTGAGAGACGGAGAAGAGCTCATTAAACTTCATCAGCGCTGAAAGCCACATTACCCCTTTCTTGACAACACCAAAGCGATGGTGCCCTATATAAATACACACTCGTGTGTGTGTGTGTGTGTGTGTTCTGAACTTTACAGTCGGCTTCAGCTTATTATTTGAGCTCTACACTCCGCTTCTCAAGCTCAAATCCTCCAACGTTAATCTACTAACTCTCCTGACTGCTTTGTCGGACAAAATGGCGGACGGCAAAGTATGATTGGTCAGATCACCTGTCAATCAAGTTCCCTGCGAAGGGTCAATTGCAATTAATGCTCACTTTAATGAGCAACTAAATTCCTGACGTATAAAATCTTATTCCAGAAGTAAAATGGATTGGGAATTGATTCACATTGACTTTAACATTCAATCTTATCTCTCAGCCTTGACTCAACAAATAAAAGCACACTGAATATGAACACTCACATCGCATAAATATCATAATAAAAAGCCCCTTTCATTTTGCCGTCCATCATTCCACACGTGAGCCGTTGGCGTGTGAGTAAAGGCTGTGGCCGGTGGGTTAGTGTTGAGTAACTAGTCCTTCATCTCGCTCTGTAAATCCCTGCCCAGGATGCATTACTGGGATTGCCTTATGTAACATCTCTCTATTCTCAGCGATAAAGCACAGAAAAGCATGGATTGCAACAGAACGTTTTGACATGAAATGCTGCCATGGGTGTTTCATGAGTTCAAACAAATTCAATCTATATGCAAAACTGGCTATTAATCACACCGCCGCGTACAGACACACACAAACATCTAACACACACACACGGTGAATGACTCACTGTCAGCGCTATAGTGGACAAACTGTATGACACTTATTTTGTAAAACTAAATCAATATTTTTTCATGTGTGGTCCAGGTAATATATGATCTGCTATAAGTGACCGGCGCTAATTGAGTACTCTCTAAAAACTCCTGGGTTATTTCTTCAACCCATTTTCTGGGTTATTTGTGTTGGGTTAAAATTATGGGTTATTATTTCAGAGAGTAACCATTTTCTGGGTTATAGGGCAGTTATTTAAACCAAGATATTGGGGTTGTTCTACCCAGAAGTTGGGTTATATTAACTACAATGTTGTTGTTTTGTGAACCAACATTTGGGTCAGGTATTTAACCCAGAAGTTGGGTCAAGAAGAATAACCCAATTTTCTGGGTTGAAATAAACCAGAAATTAGTTGGTCCCTTTTTAACCCAGGAGTTGGGTCAAAAATAACCCATTATGGGTCATTTTTGACCCAGGAGTTTTTAGTGTGTACACTTCAACCGGTCATATTTGAAAGTGCATGTATAGAAACAGTAAAAATAAATATAGCCAGATCCAAAGGTCTGAGACCACATAAATAATGGGAAAATAATTAATTTGAAAAACAAAAAAGTATTTAAATCTGACAGAAAGGTTAAGTAAAAAAAAATTTTATCTGAAAGATTTAGCTCAAATGTAAGCAAAAAAAAAATCCATGAACCTCATTATCAAATGTTTACTAAAGCAGCACAATATTAAAACTATTTAAAATGGTAATATAGCATAGTATGGAATAGAGGATTGTATATCCTGTACCAGAAATCTTTTCAATATATATATATATATTAGGGCTGTCAAAAGATTAATCGTGATCGTCCAAAATAAAAATTTGTGTTTCCATAATATATGTGTGTGTACTGTGTATAATTATTATGTATAAATACACACACATTCATGTATATATTTAAGAAATATTTGCATTTATATACTGCATATACATTTATATAATTTTTATTATATATAAATATTTTATATATAAATATAACCAAATTTTCTTAAATATATACATGATTGTGTGTGTTTTTATATATATATAAATAATTATACACAGTACACACACATATATTATGCAGACACAAACTTTTATTTTGGATGCGATTAATCACGATTAATCCTTTGACAGCCCTAATATATATATATTTTTAGTTTTTTATTGAGCATATATATATTATACAGTTTTCAATCAACAATATAAGAGAGGCTCAAATATTTTTGTATAAAAGTACATATAAACCAAAACAAGACAAACACGAACAGAGCGGAAGTAGAATACAATTTTGTAGCAAGAAGTGAAATAAGCGTTTATACAAATAAAATTTAAGAAAATAAGTGTTTATACAGATACTGATTGTAAGAAGTCTATGAAGGGTTGCCAAATATTATAAAAACTTGAGAGATTATCCTTTAACAAATATCAAAATTTTTCCAAATGTAAAGTGTTGGACAGATCCCGAAGCCACATGTTGTCAGTGGGTATCGCTGGCCCTTTGACATCAGAAGTAATTTTTTTGTAAAAAATAGTAGTATGCAGTAATAAGAGAGTAGGAAATGACCCGCTGCTGGGCTGAAGTCAATTTTCTAAATAACTGTGATGTGCCAAGAATAACAACAATGGTTCCGGTAACAATGTAGTCTTAAAAATTCTTGACAGTACATCAAATACATCAGACCAATAAGTGCCAACTTTTGGGCAAGAAAAAAAAAGCATGAAAAAGTGTTGCATTGAGGGACTGACATTTATCACAGCTTGATGAAGCGTTCGGGAAAATGCTGTGGATCTTTACTTTTGAAAAATGAAGCCTATGTATAATTTTGAACTGTATAAGACAATGTCTCGTATTATTGGAGCTGGAGTGTATGTATTCCAGAGATTCTTCCCAGATGTCATCGGGAATATGGATACCCATGTCCTTCTCCCAACTGTCTTTATATTTGTTGGATGAGGGGGAAGACATTGTTTGTAGTTTGTTATATATATTAGAGATAAATGTATCTTTATATGGGGGTATTTCAATACATTTCAATAGTGCCATTGTAAAATCACAAAGGCTGTGATTCAATTGAATAAATATATGCGCTGTGGGTTTGGAACTTTGGATCAAATGGAACAAATGGAACAAATGGAACAAATTGGAACAAATTGAAACAAGATGGAACATCAGAACAAATGGAACAAATTGAAACAAGATGGAACAAGATGGAACATCAGAACAAATGGAACAAATTGAAACAAGATGGAACATTAGAACAAATTGAAACAAGATGGAACATTAGAACAAATTGAAACAAGATGGAACATTAGAACAAATGGAACAAATGGAACAATGTGTTTTATTTTGTAAGTGTTTTATTTTGATTGCTTTTTTATAATTTTTTATTTTCATAAAAAAATCTGGTTTAATTAATTAATTCGGGAAACTAACATAATTTAGTGTTAAACACCATGTTGTTCATAACAAAAATACAATAATGTAACACTTTATTTTACAGTGTCCCTGTTACATATGTTACATGTAGTTACTGTAGTAATAACTATAAATTATACATAATTACACGCAAGTAACCCTAAACCAAACACCAATCATAACCATAGAAAGTACGGTAACACTTATTTTACAGTGTCCTTGTTACATGTGTTACATGTACTTACCGTAGTAATAACTGTAAATTATTGATTCTGGATACGTTCATTTTGTCCATAAAATCTGGTACTGGGAACCGTTTGATGGTATTTAGATTAGTTGATGGTTTATTCCAATCTCTCTCTTGCTAAAGAGGAGCAATTTTCCTCCACAGATTGAACGTATTTCACAGCCAATGTTTTGTTCTGCTAACCCTCAACCAAACCCTAACCCTATAGAAAGTACATATAGTTAATTAATATTACTCAGTACTTAAATGTATGATTATAGTGTAACAAAGACCCCTAAAATAAAGTGCGTAGCCAAGAATAATGGATCAAATGGAACAAATAGTAAATAGTACAAATGGAACAAATTGATGAAAAACATTTTGGCATAATTATTTAACATTAAATTTCACACCAAAAAATGAAGCATTTTTACATTGTCTCAGGATTTTGGACCCCACCGTACCCACCTTATTTTGCAATGCAGAAGTAAAGGCCATTTTCTGTGAATGTGATTCTGGTTCATTAGTTATGACCAGAAGAATAAAGTGCCAAAAAAAGGATAATTCTCTTTTAATGCACGATAACAAATACCAGTTTGCAAGATCAAGCAGAAGGAAAGACTGTTTTCGTACAGAAGCCTTATGTTAAAAACAAGGTGGATTTGCAGGTGTTCTTGAGTGAAGCATCGCCACTAAAGGAAGCTGAACTGTGACACATAATAGATGCGGTTTCGAGTATAATCAGAAGTTGACTGCCAACAATTAAGCGCAAAGTTCACACTCATTTGTTATGCATTTCTTGAAACATGTTGGCTAATCGGAACGCAATTACAGTTCACAGAGCTGGGCTTTGTCTCAGATTAATTCTGCTCTGCTGAGCTCAGAACAAACCGGCTCTCCGAGGTCTTTGCAGGATCCCTGCAGCCGCATGTGTGTGTGTGTGTGTGTGTGTGTGTCTGCGGGAGGATTGCCCAGCCAGCAGAATGAGTCATTGTGAGAGACGGAAGCCCAGCCTGGAGTGACCCGTCTGCCGCTCAAAGAAATGAATCAATTATATAACTTCGGATGTCAGGCTTGTGTTAGTAATGGTTTAAAGCCATAGCATCATCTGTGACGACGTATGTAATCCGGGCCAATTTACAAAGGATTCATTCAGTAAGCTCTCGCGATAATGGCTTTAAGCAGAATGGAGACTATTATGTAAAAAATAAAAATCATATTGCACTTCAAAAGTCAGCTTTTATTACAGAGGTTAACGACCGTACGCGTGTAATCTGGATTTCATAACCCGATTCCAAAAATCAAATACTTGTAATTACATTGTTACATTTTAAAATGCACCAAATCAGATTTTTATTGATTACGTGATTCTTTCAAATTCATAAAATGGCAGTTAATTAGTCATAATTAATAAATACAAAAAATATATTTTAAATTGTCCTTTCTAAAAAGTGACTAATTACACGGGAGATTGAGAGGGAACACGGCATTAACAAATAAAATATTGAATTTTTTAGGAAGTGTTTTATTTTGATTGCTTTTATTTTTAAATTATATATTTATTTTCATTAAAAACTTAACAGCAGTGAATATATATGTGTCATTACCTTCAGCAGTTTCCCCATCTCTCTCACACACACACACACACGCACCACGCATGCATGCACACGCGCACACGCACGCGCACACGCGCACACCCGTGTCTCCCTCAATGTGGGGCATGTCACATGACACTGACACTTACCCTGAGGGCAACAGGTCAGAAAGATCATTGTACTGCGCGAGTGAAGCCATTGACCTTCATGCATTGTGTGCGTGTGCGCGTGCGTGTGTGTGTGTTGCACAGATATGTCCACTGCTGTGAGATATTATGCAGTAATGCTGTAAGTTTATGATCTGGTTGATGGCTTTATGATCAGTAATTGCTGAAGCTCCTCCTCCTGGTCAGATCCCTGTCAGGGTCAGTTACAGAGTAAGAACAGAACTCACAGCGCTACAACTATTCAAAGACATGCTATAGGATTTAACCATTTTAATCAGAAATTGCTAGTAAATTTCACAAATAATTACAAAGAAATGGCAAGTAACACACAGGATTAAATGTGACATTTAGAAAGACTAAAATAGTATTTTCTTGTACAAAAACACAAAATGTCCAATAATTTGTAATGCAGTGTGTAGTCTAAACAATGTAAAAGTTTATTCAATAATTATTTGTATTATGTTTATATTTATCAGTTATTTTACAATAAATATATATTTGTAATATTACTATATTTTAAAATATAATCATTTATATTTTTTTATAATGCATATCCCACATGTTTGGCCACTAGTGCTGATATTTTATACGTCCAAAATGTAATAGTTTACACACAACATAAACAGTATAAACTATTAACTTAAAACATATAAACATAATTTAGTAGTTTACCCAGTTGTCAAACAAATTAATAAAACATTAAATTGTGTTGATACATATTTTTAAAGTACTATATTTTAGATTTAAAAAATAACAATTTATGTTTCATAGTGCATGTTCAACAAGATGAGGTTAGTGTGCATTATCTGTACATCGTTGTGTAAGTGTTTTAAGGCTCTTGATTGTAAAAGACATCTCAGTCAATCTATCAAACAAACGCTCATAAACGTCCTCATGATGAGGATCTGCTGTAGAATATCTCATATCTGAGTTTAATCAGAGCTTTATATCGCAGAGAGAGAGTTATTGATTAAGCTCGGCTCATTTATTACCTGCCATTTACTCAGACTCAACTCACGAGCGTGGAGATACACACGAGCAATCTTAACACTGGCAATCTTTAGTGATATACTGTAGGAATTATCTCACTAACAACTGCATCAGAGAGAAGATTAGACGTTTAAACATGTTTCTTTTTTTATATATAGACACAGGTGAAACTGTAAAAATTAGAATATGGTGCAAAAGTTCCATTTATGTCAGTAATTCAACTTAAAAGGTGAAACTAATATATTATATAGACTCATTACATGCACAGTGAGATATTTCAAGCCTTTATTTGTTATAATTGTTGATGATTATGGCGAACAGATTATGAAAACCCCAAATTCAAAATTAGAATATTGTGAAAAGGTTTTCATAAGCCATAATCATCAAAATTATAACAAATAAAGGCTTGAAATATCTCACTTTGCATGTAAGGAGTCTATATATTAGGTTCACCTTTTCTAATTTTTTGCACTTAACTAAAAAATTTTGCACTAAACTTTTGCACCATATTCTAATTTTTCCAGTTTCACCATACAGTATTCATATATATATAATTTATACACAAATTTTAGAATAATTACGTTTTTTAGATTTTTTTTGCTCACCAAGGCTGCATTTATTTGATCAAAAATACAGTAAACACAGCAATATTGTAAAATATGATTACAATGTAAAATACTGTTTTCTATTTCATATATTTGAAATATAAAAAACTTAATATACTATAAAATATATTTAATAATCATAAATAGAATGAATCAACAATGTGATTTCTGAGGGATCATGTGACTCTGAAGATTCAGGAATAAATTACACTTTACTATATATTCACATAAAAAACAGATGATTTACATTATAGTAATATTTCAGAATTTTTACTGTGTTTTTGATCAAATAAATGCAGCTTTGGTGAGCAGAAGAGACTTTTGATTTTCAAAAACATAAAAAAATGTATTTATTATTTCATGCAAATTCCAGTAGGCCTACATATATAGTAGCTTTACTAAATTCAGTGAAGAACTTGCTTGTCGACACAAAGTGTTTTTTCTGACTGTTAGTTAGAGGGATTTTCTCTTGGTTAACATGGACCGTCATTCCATTTTTTATTTATTTATATACCATAAAACAGGTATTGATGAAGTATAAGTGTTCCTCTGGTCACAGCGTTTCTTCTCATTCCCAGCTCGCTGATCTCAGTTGTAGATGCAGGAGAAAGTCCACTTGGAACAAGAACATTATACATTTAATTTGAATTTTGAACATTGCAATTGCAAAATTAGTGCTAAAGATCATATTAGATCTTTATTCGGCGCCCTTAGCATTTGCCTATTCCGCCTATGCCCAGGGCCGGCCCTGTTACTACGGTAAGTACATGTAACAAGGACACTGTACAATAAAGTGTTAAATTGTTACCGAACCTTTTTATGATTACTATAAATTTTTCTCAAAAGCACTTTATATTCCAATAATGTATGAAATGTGCTTTAAATAAACTCTTCTTTCCGAGTTTAAAAAAGCAAAAAATTTAAGCTCTCAAGTCTACTTATGCACAGAATATGATCTCACTGATTATAACCATAGACATGTATAGAAAGGCTAGATGGCTCAAGGCGGAGTCAGCTGTGTCGTCACTTGGCGGCCATCTTAGGTCAGGAGACTGCGCTGCTGCTGTGGACGGAAGGTGAGTGACATACGCCAACTAAAATGCTCGTAACTTGCTGAATTCTTGACGGATTTACAAACGGTTTGGTTTATTACAAACCTTATTAACGTGGCTATGATTTGTGCTGATGCCGATGTTTAAATTGTAGCTTCACGTTTTGAGAAACGCTTAACATTGCAGCGTAGCCGCATCCCTGACGTTTATGACACACCAATCCGTTTGAAAATCGGTTGAAAATTTAGCTAAATATAGTTATTTCAGCACTACATGCACAATAGACTTTAATGTTATAA
Organism: Phoxinus dragarum; assembly: GCA_033366665.1. Classification (NCBI taxonomy): domain Eukaryota; kingdom Metazoa; phylum Chordata; class Actinopteri; order Cypriniformes; family Leuciscidae; genus Phoxinus; species Phoxinus dragarum. Next base: position 34,210 of record JARPMJ010001852.1, on the reverse strand, counting down.
CTGGACGAGCGGTCCTGTCCTAAGATGGCCGCCTTGTGACGTCGTCGGGTCCCATTGGCTCTCAGCGCCGGTAAGCTATCTAGCCTTTCTATACATGTCTATGATTATAACCATGTCACGATTGATGGCTGTTACTGTTAAAGGGGTGGTTAAATCTGATTTGACTTTTCTAACTGTAGTTAGTGTGTAATGTTTAGTTAGTGTGTAATGTTTAGTTAGTGTGTAACGTTTAGTTAGTGTGTAATGTTGTGTTTGATCATAAACAACATCTGCAAAGTTACAACGCTCAAAGTTCAGAGCAAAGGGAGATATTTGCTTTTATAGAAAAGAACTACAACAAACGGCTGGTAGTGACATCAGCAACCCTAGAATTTACATAAACCCCGCCCCCAGAACACGATTTATAGATTATCAAGACAGAATATGCTAATCAATGACTAGAAGATAACTACACATAAGCTTAATAAATTCATCAACTAACATTCAGAGACGTCCTGTTCTTCTACATGTCGTCACTTCTTCTCGAGTCTCTCCATCTTTCTGACTCCGGTTTGAACATAAAAGACTAAAAGTTTTTGAAATTATCAGTGCATGTATGTGTGTGTGTGTGTGTACTTGGACACTTGGGCGCACACACAGACACACACTTGTAGCTCCGCCCCCTGTGCCAGGAGCAGCAGCTCATTTGCATTTAAAGGGACAGACACAAAACGGTGTGTTTTTGCTCACCCTCAAAAAGTGACTTTAACATGATATATAAAAATATCTGTGGGGTATTTTGAGCTAAAACTTCACACACACACTCTGGGGACATCAGAGACTTATCTTACATCTTGTGAAAGGGCCATTATTCACCCCGTTAAAGCGTTGTGTAGTAAATGGCTGCATGACGTTGTGTTTGAGAGTGTGTTTGGCCAGTTGCAGGTTTGTCACTCGTCTTCATGTTTGCTCGTGTCTCTCCGCCGGGTTCAAGAGCTCTGGTGTCGCTGCACATTTCCAGCTGACTTCTGCTATCTGTGCCTCAGCGAGACTGAAGCCTGGATCGGACACGATGTACTGAGGCACTTTTTCCTGGCTGTGTTTCAGCAACAGTAGCAGATCTCACGTTCAGGCCAGATCTCTACAAATAACCCGTCCGTGTAACACAGCAGATCAGATGCACACGCTTCATCCGAGGATCCTAGAAGCACTAGGCTGTTCTCACACTGCAAAAAAATGCTTTTCAAAGTGTTTTTGTCTGGTTTCCAGTCCAAATATCAAACACTTCTGAAAGCAAAATGCATTAGTGAAATGACAGAAGATATTAAGTCTTGTTTTCTGGGGAAATACATACAAATGAAGTGAATTTTTGCTTAAAACAAGCAAAATTATCTGCCAATGGAGTAAAAAAATAAAGATTAAGATTCTGTTTGAATTAGGATTATTTTCTTACCCCAATTGGCTGATAATTTTGCTATTTTTTTAAGCATCAACTCACTTCATTTTGATTAATTCCGCCGGAAAACAGGACGTAATATCTTATGTCCTTTTACTTTTTTTGTCCTTTAAATCAAACGGTTTCAGATTGCACTGTAAAAAGTTTAACTTAAAAAAAGAAAGTTACCTGGTTGCCTTAAAAATTTGTGTTCATTGAAATTAAACAATTGAGTTAATGCAATAAAAGAGATTGGTTTAATCAATAGAAAATCAAAATATTATGTTTTCTGAACTACATTAATTATCTAAGTTGATTTGACAAAAGATAAAAAGTTGTGATTACAAATATTTGCTTGCAGAAAACAGTTGTGCTGCTTCATATTATTGTAACCGTGATACACACTATCATTCAAAAGTTATGTTTTAAATGTACAATTTTTAACATTTAAAACATAAATGAATACATTTATTCAGCAAGGATGCGTTAAATTGTTTAAAAGACACAAAAGTTTATATTTCTACTAAATGCTGTTCTTTTGAACTTTCTATTCATCAAAGAATCCTGAAAAATAGTTCCAACATTGATAATAGAACAATTATTGATAATTATTATTACTAATAACTGGAGTAATGGCTACATTTAAAATATATTTATAATGTACTTATTTAAATTGTCACAATATTACTTGTTTGTACCATATTATAATTATACTGAACTGTGTAATAATATTTCACAATATAATATATTATAAATGCAGCTTTTGGTGAACAAAAGAGACTTAATTATTCCAGACTTTTGAACGGTGTATATATAATGTAATTCTGTAAACTAACTAAATTATTGATTTTTTTTTTTAATGACATCATCATCCAGGAAGTGACATCATTTTGGTGGGAAAACAACAGCACAAACATCAGTGAGTATAGGGAAGGATTTGATGAGTTCTTTGATGTTTTGTGTCACTTGAAAAATGCATCATGCAAAATTGCAGCTGAAATTTCAGAGCATTGTTTAAAAATATCAAACTTGCATATTTGCGCTAGTCTTTTCGTCTCTATTGTGTCGTATATCGAGTGACACTTCGGGAACAAGAACACATGTGGGCGGGGCTTGATTGTGTCTGTGTGGATTTGATTGGATGGTTGTGGTTTGCTATTGGCTGATCTCATGTGAGTGACAGGTTATAGCCCCGCCCACATCATCAGAGAAGAGATGCTGCAAGAGGAACTTATTCTGATTAGAGGTCTGCACGGGCTTTAAACTGAAGCCCGAACCCGGCCCGTACCCGCGATCATTTAACCCGACCCGACCCGACCCGACAATTACATTTACATATTAAGCCCGAACCCGACCCGAACCCGAGGTCCATTCTGTTTCTCACAGCAAATACCATTTTTGCAATATGCTGGACATATTAAACAAATACATGTCGGCGCAGCGGCCAGCATCAGGACAGCAGTGAGAGAAAAAAAACTTACCAATTACGTGGAATGCTTCCAGATTGCAGCTTTTCCTGAACTGAACATCATTTGGAACTGTCATAAGTTTTCCCTCAGTAATTTATTGCTTTATCAGACTCATGGTTCGCTTGTTCTCGTCTGCTGTCTGTCTGTATTGTGACTGAAATAGCGCGCGAGAGCGGTAGCACATGCGCAAAACAGTTTTGTGATATAAATGATATGATAAAATAAAACAAATAATTAAAAAAAATTATAGGCCTATATATGTATAATTATCATTATATTTGAGAGAGAGAGCCTGTACGTGTGTCTGTGTGTTTGCATATATTGCACATCTGCGGCTGCGCACCTATGTACTCTCTCTCGCGTGCCGGTCACCACAACAAAGCAAGCAGGCAAAGCACACGGCACGCAAACTACATATAGCCTATTTAGTTTTTCTTAGTTAAACCCGAACCCGACCCGAACCCGAGGCTGTTCATTAAACATTGACCCGAACCCGACCCGAACCCGAGGCTGTTCATTAAACATTGACCCGAACCCGACCCGAAACCCGCACATTTTTCGGGACCCGTCGGGCTCGGGTCAGGTAGCAGACCTCTAATTCTGATTCAAGATTATTAAAACAATAATCAAAGTTTGATAAGCCAACACACGCATGTTCTCTTTGTAAAGCGAGCTGCATTATAATAATGACCCTGCTCTTGTGTTATTATCAAACGCGTATCCTGAGAAGAAAACAAGCTTTATCGATCGCCATTGAAAATGACATTTGTTCTCTGTCTCTCACAGATCAGCCAATGACACGCCAGCTTCTGATCCGAGGAGAACGCCAGTGACATCACACATCCGAGCTAAAAAAAATCTGAATATTAATCGCTTCACACTTGATTCATTCTGCACTTTTGTCTTCTGTAGAGCTGCTGTAGCTGAATTGCTCTTGTTTCATAATTGATTAAGGCCCTGTTTACACGAGAACGCTCGCGGGTGAAAACGTAAAAATATTTTAGCGGATGTGCCTTTCGTTTAGACGGCGACAGCGTTTTTGGGGCTTAAAAACGCAAAAAAAAGTGAAACCATCCTCCAGAGTGGAAATCTTAAAAAAGCTCCACTGTCGCGTTCCCGTCTAAAGGGTAAAAACTGGAAAATGCGTTTACGTCACAGGCATGCGCCAGTACAGGAAAATAACAAAACATAATCAAACTAAAATATAGCATTAATTTCATTGCCAAAAAAAATAAATAAATCTGAGCGACACGTGAAGAGCAGCGAGGGTTAAAGCAGCAGCTTTACCGTATTAAACATGACAAACTGTGTCCGCGTCTCTTTCACGTTCAGTGCTCCACATCGCCACCTAGCCGCCTGGAGTGCACACTACATCCAATCACACACTTTTGCGTCACCATATGCACGCAGATTTCCCCCCAATAACGCTCGTCTAAACGCAGAATAAAAAGTGATAACGCAACGCCACTTTTGCGTTTTCTCTTCGTTGAGATCGTTTCCGTGTAAACATAGCCTAACTTTACACAGTAACTAAACTGAATCATTGAACACTGACTGAACTGAATTAAGCTTAATAATGAAACCACAGCCAACAGGGAACGTTCTGGTAAGATTCTCTCAAACTAACGTTTTTCAGTAACATTAATTAAATGTTCATTCGCCTTTGGCTAAGCCACGCCCTAGAATGTAGATTGACCAATCACAGCGCAGCCAAGAACGAGCTCCACAGCGGTCCGACACTTTCTCACAGCGCTCCATTGACTTTAACACAGGCGTCTCATATATTTGGTCTCGGCAGGCTATTACCGTCGTAGTTTTATCAGAAATATGGTGAACCGTTGTGTCTGGGGCGTTTGTAACACAGATACGTGTTTCCCAGAGAGGTTGGAGGGGGGTGTCCGTTTTTTCCCTTCCCAAAACCGATCAAATCCTGACAAGTGTCGTCTTTGGATTAAACTGTGTGGACGTCCTCAGTCAGCGAAACCCCTTAAGATCAACAACACACTTTTGCTCTAAGATACATTTAGCTTTTAACCGTACTGTGAAGTTACACTAGTTAGACAGTTTTATGCTGGTTTATGTTATGATTTCGGTTCTCTACACTAATTGTTGATACGCTAGCACAGGCTGCTAATAAATACAACTTTATACTTGCGTACGTTAGTCCGTTTGCTTTGTAATAACGATTATAGAAGTGAATAGAGACCCAGCTCTGCATGAACAGTGTTGCTCCTGATATTGTGAGTCCCAGCCTCCGTCTCCATCAGGATATGATGCGCTGGGTCAGTTTTTGACTGTGACCGTTATGCTTTTGCCTCTATTTGGATCTTGTTGTTGCTTGCGTTTATGTCTTGAATAAAGCCTTCGAACGCATACTTTTGCCTCTGTTTGGATGCCTTGTTGTTGCTTGAGTTTCTCCCGTATGTCTTGAATATAACGTTAGCCTTCGAACGCATACTTTTGCCTACTTCTATCAGACACTTTATTTGCTGCTTTATAAAAGTTTGATAAAATTCCAGCAGGAAGAGCGTCACAGCATAAGCCATGATGATACCAAACCAGAGCCCGGAGGAAGTTGACGGACGTAGCAACAGTAACTAAGGGGGGCGGGGCTTAGCCAAAGGTCAATTCAAAGATATCTGGTGTTTAATAATGTTCTCAAAACGTTAGCACAAAAACATTATTTATACATCGTTCATGGCAGGATTTTTCTGAACGTTGGTGTAACGTTTTTTTTAAATGTTACTGGTTTCGGAATGTTCAGAGAAAAGTAACATTCTCATAATGTTTGAAGATTATAAAATGAAATGTTCATTTAACGACCAAAAAAACTGGACTTTTCAGGGAATATTCAAAAATAACATTCACGATTGGAACGTCACCAGACTGTTTTTGTAAGATGTTTCTGGGTCTTTTGCTCAGTAAATAATGCAGGCTTATACTCGGCTCTCTTTAACCCGTTTCTCACAGATACAGCCGTAAACCTGCATGTGATTTGGACTTCAAAGCGTCTCCTGTAAATCGTGTCTGTCTCTGGATGCCTCTGGCAGACTTTCCATTTCACTACATGGATTTGAAGCCGTGAGAATGTACTTGGGAAATCAGTTTATAACAGGCTTAGCTACGCCGAAAATGAACAAATTAAAGGCAAACAATGAAGCAGCTAAATGAAATTTGAGTCTTAAAGTCCCACTGTAACGCGCAGCTTTGTTTGATGCGTTGACGTAATTTCCACTGGAACAGGAAGCGAAGGCGGGGCATATTGAATGGCTCCTCCCCCTTTTCAAACAGCCAATAGCGTTTAGTTTCCCTCACAGACTGACAGCATCATGGAAGCGAATCCGAGCGCTGATGATCCGCTGGATTCAACAGTAGAGATGTGTATACATTCTAGACATTTCATTCTTTACCAACGTACAGTCGAAAAACAATAAAACTGGAGCGTTTGAGTAGCGAACACACACATCTAACCCATATTACTCTGAGACGCGTCAACGCTCGCTTCAGCCCGGTGGTGTTTATAGCATAGGGGGCGGAGCTTATGATTATAGAGAGCATTTGATTGGACAGAAGATTTGATGAGAAGCTGAAGTCGCGGTTATGTCATAAAAAATCACTGATCCATTTCAGCGGAAAGAGACTGTAAGTTTTGAATGCTTAGATCTCCTAAATGTGAATTGTCATTGTTTTTTGAACAAACCAGCTTATTCATAACCTTAAGCCTAACATGTTCATACTAAAAACTAAAAAAAACATTTTGATTTCCGTGGCCTTTAAAGGTGCAGTATGTAATATTGACAGCTAGTGGTTGAAATGGGTACTACAGTCCAAATTCAAAATATTTGAAGAGAGTAGGGCTGTCAATCTTCCTCTATAATACTATTCGAATTCCATTCCTTATTTTATTTAATATTCGAATAATATTCGAATATTAAATGCTCAAATTCATCCTATTATTAATATTTGCGACATTACACAGGCTTATGGATCGTCAATGCCACTATAGCATTTGGTTGTTGTTGTTACACGTTCTGTCCACTAGAGGGACAGCTAACATTACAATAAACATTTAGAAACGGGTGATCGCGTTTTTTTATTAACAATAAAACAATTGGCAACTTGAATGGACATTTTTCCACTGATCAGTTGTCTGATGTTGTGTCAGATTTTCACAACTCTGTCAGTGATTGTTGCGCGGCTAGGACAGCAGACAGCTGGTAAGCCCCGTGATGAAGAGAAGAAAATAAGTCATTCTTGCCTGTTTTAGCAGCGGTTCCTTGGACAGATCGCCTATAGCTTGTCATAGTGTAGCGTTGTCAGATGTGCCCTAATGGTGCGTTCACACCGGACGCGAATAGCGCGTCAGGCGCGAAAGGACACAAAAGTGGTCAAGTGTATAACTAGACGCGGCAGGCGCGAATTTGACGCGCTATTCGCGTCCGGTGTGAACGCACAGTAAGGTTGCAAGTTGAGGAGTGATATTTCATTCAGACTTTATTTGTGATTTAATTTTCCCATTTATGATTTGAAATCCAAACACCTTCCACACATCGCTTCTCAAATTGTCAGGAGTGGTGATCTCCGTTTCCATGGAGACATTGCTCGCCGCCATTATTGACAGTATTGTTATGACGATGCAGCGTGGATAACGCGCACAATTGTGTTACGATTCAATTTTTTAATTGTTTATCAGACGAAACAAAAGCATTTCATTTTCACATGCCTGTGTAAGCCAAGTTGGCGAGAAAGGCAAGATATCATATAATAAAAAATAAAAAAAGCAATATTCGAATAGTAACTTCAGCATTCGAATAGTATTTATTTTTTTAATATTCGAATTATATTCGAATTTCGAAATTCGTTCCAACAGCCCTAGAAGAGAGTGGTTTCCCGCCTCCTCAGACTCCACACTGGTTGCCAGATTGAGAAGACGCAACAGGATCGAGCGCAACTGACAATATTAGGCCACGAGCCTTGATGAGTTGATTTATTCGTGTTTTAATATGAGCTTTTTAGATACTTGTCTACGTTTGTTATAGGTCGGATAGAATCTGCGATTTCTGACCCAGATCGTTTGCTGGATTTTTATTTATTTATTTATTTTGCTGTGTTATCCCACCAACTGGCAACCCGGGGTGTTGAAATACCATTGGATGAATTGGCAGTGGGCGGAGTCACGCAGATCAACACAAAAGCAGACATTGCAACACTGAACACACACGCCAAAGTAGAGTAACTGGCTGTAGAAGGTTTTTTTTAGTGAAACAAGCATGTGCATGTTTCTTAAATATCTGCAAACATATGCTATTTTTATGCTTTATAGAGTCAAAAAAATGATATACAGCACCTTTAAATGGCACACTGCTGGATGAGTCAGACTGACCCCAAACTTTTAAAGAGCGATATCATAAGGAAATATATTTTTTTTATATGGAAAACTATATATCATTTTTTTTATTTACTTCTCAACTATACATTTATGCTGTGTTTTTGTGGAAATTTTTAAGTTTTTTTCATTTTTCCATTAATTTTCAATGTGGGGTCATTTTGACCCCAAACACCTTAAAAGGTAAAAAAAGAAAATGTACACACCTTAATTATAATGAGCAACTGCCATTTTCCAGTACTAATATCTAAACATCCCTAAAACTAAATATATTTAACAAGAGAAATTGTGTTTAAAAACTAATTTGTGTTTTTCTGTTTCCTCTATTAACATGTGAAATAGAATTAATAGTGTTTTATTATCTGTGTGCAAATCTGTACTTTAATTATTAGATCTCATCAAATGAGAAGTTATTGATCATTTGGACAAACCAAAAGGAGTACAATTAACACGACTGCTTTACAAAGGTAAAAAAAATAGATATTATATTATATCATATCTCATATTATATTGCATATTATATATCATATATCAAAGCCATGTTTTTAGATCATTAAATCATTAATATTAAATCGTTTTTAAATGGGGGGGGGGGGCAACACAATTTGTTAACGAACTAAGAAAATTAAAAGTTTCATATTATTTTATATTAATATGTAAGATATTATGACTTGTATATGGAAGTTTGTTTACGCTACTAAATTAAACAATTTAATTAACAATAAAAATGAATAACGACTTTATATCTCACAATTCTGACTTTTTTTCCCCATTGAATTTCGAGATAAAAAGTCGCAATTACCTTTTAAATTGTTTTATTCCGTGGCGGAAACAAGCTTCCATTGTTTTCATAGAATTAATATTGAGCGCAAATAACTTTTTCTTGTTTTAGTCATACATCTCACTAAACATGTTTGGAGTTATGCTGATGAAAACCATTTTTGAAAAAGAAACTAAATGTTTTATAAGTGTTAAATGGAGAGTTTTAGCCCAAAAATTTTGTTGTGAACCAATGGAAAATCTTCATTTTCGGGAACTATTTCTTTAATTAATTAGAGAACGCTCATCGTTTAATTCATTTAAGCATCGTTTTAGAAAGTGTGTTAAGACACTATATATATCTTTCTTTTTTTATTAAGTACATGTATATCGTCTTTTTGTATAATATGTTTTATTGTTTTACCCTCTTGTCTAGTTTTAGGCCTAATAACATCTGGCAAAGGGACTAGCGATGATAGCCTTCGGGATCATTTACATTCATGAATGTTGATCGATGTACAATCTCTCTTTTCTAAATGAATAAATAAATAATATCCCACACAATGTTTCTCTCCAGGTTTTGTTGTATGCCTGTTTAGACTGGATAAGGATGCCCAAGCGTGAGGTTTCAGTGAGATCAGAATGTGGACGAGCAGAGGTCAGAGGTCATGTGTCAGTGTGTGTGAACGCCTACGTGAACTTCTGATTGTGTAATTGGAGTGTATTTGTGGATGAGAGAGTTATATAAGAGGAAAACAGGGATGAAGCCGGTGGAGGAGTGAGACCGCAGGAGTGTTGCTGGATTCTGGATCTGCTCCGACACACACTCTTTTCTCCTGACTACAGCGCTCGCTGGGCCAAAAATAAAGTGCACTAACTGGCTTCTTCTCACATGCCGCAATGTTGTGTTCTGGTGACGTCAACATATTCTTTGCTCAGAGATAATGGCTTTGCTGAGGCAGTCCGAGCCGAACAGAGCAGCAGCGCCACCCAGAGGCACTCCGCAAACCAACACACGGACCAGACTGTGTGTGTGACCCTGACCAACACCAGTCACGGGTATATCTGTGGCAATAGCAACTTTACATTGTATGGGTCAAAATTATCCATTTTTCTTTTATGCCAAAAATCATGAGGATTTTAAAGGGGTCGTGACATGGTTTTTTTTATTTTATTATTATGTTCCCTTAGGTGCAAATATAGTATTACTATAGTTTTTTTTTACAAAAAACTTTTAAGATGTAGTGATTTATGACCTTTTCCCGCCCCCTGTTTCTCATCCTCTGATTCACACAGTCTGTTTTGGGGGTGTTTCCCCTTTAAGAGTTCAGTGTTAACGCCCACTGTTATGATTGGCTAACGTCAGTGCCTATGCATCAATTATTAACGCCCCCAGCCAGAACATTTGCGGATTCAGCGTATTTAAAAAGTAGTTTAAAGTTTTAAATACATTACTTACAGTTTGCGTCGTCGTTGTTGAGCCCAGAATAGTCGGCACGGACTTATCTTTGAGCAACAGTTTTCTGGCAAAGCCAGCATCATTTTGGGATTTGTTCTCAAAACAGTCATCCTTCAAATGGAGCGTATTCAAAGATGTTGTTTGTCCACAGCCAGGAACAGCACATCTGCGTGGCATCGTAATTTCCCTGTACACAGACCCACTCGCTGTCCGGCGAGTCGACTGAACACTTGTGAGGCGCGCGGGCGCGACAATGATTCGAAGTGAGCGTAGTTGTCTTGTGCTGTGGAGGCGGTCATATGCAAACGCTGGTACGTCACTTCGTACCGTGACGTCACTTCTTACCATGGATCCAGAACGAGCTGTATTTAGAGCTTGATTAAATAAATGATTCGTTTATAATGGGGAGGACGTCTTAAGCTATGAAACTTGCAGGAAGTTTTTATGGTACAAAGACCTCTTATATACCAAAAGATCAAGGCAAATTTGGTTTCTCATGTCATGACCCCTTTAAGATCATGTTCCATGAAGATATTTAGTAAAGGTCCTACCCTAAATATATAAAACATGTATTTGTGTGAGTGAGTGCAGCACAATCGCGAACATAAATGCACAACTTTAAAGGAGATTTTCTCAATGTTTACATTTTTTTGCTCCTCAGATTCCAGATTTTCAATAGTTGTGTCTCGACCAAATATTGTCCTATACTAACACACCACACATCAATGGAGAGATATGTATAAATCTCAATTTTAAAAAATTAACCATGTGACTGGTTTTGTGGTCCAGGGTCACAGCAGAGATTGTGTTTATGATGATCATACACTCTAAAAAATGCTGGGTTGTTTCAACCCAATTAAAGGTAAAATATGGACAAACCCAAATGTTGAGTTAAAAATGTAATGTAAAAATGTAACCCAACAGCTGGGCTTGTCCATATTTTACCCAAAATTGGGTTGAAACAACCCAGCATTTTTTAGAGTGTATGTGTAAAGTGGGAGGTTTCTACATCCTCAGATATACATCATGGTGTGTGTGTGTGTGTGTGTGTGCAAGAACACACTGAGAGGCCTAAACACGATTATTTGAGTATTATTATACATATTATTTTTAGTGAATATTACTACCTGACTTCAATCATTATATCTCATTATATGAGCAGTTAATAATACAGTGAGTATGACAAACCATACACTCTAAAAAATGCTGGGTTGTTTCAACCCAATTTTGGGTCAAATATGGACAAATCCAAACGTTGGGTTAAAAATGTAGTTAAAAAATGTAACCCAAGGGGTTTGTCCATATTTGACCCAAAATTGGGTTGAAACAACCCAGCATTTCTTAAAGTGTAAGAGATACAATTATTGTCTGCTAAAATTATACACTTTATAAGTTAATAATATAATTAATTATGCAATTATTCAAATTAAACATCATCCCAGCTAACAAAAAATAAGTTCTAGGAACGTTTGGCTAACATTCCCATCACTCAAATGTGGACAAACCAAACCATTGGTTTAAATTTTTTAATTACAAATTTTAACCCAACGGTTGGGTTTGTCCATATTTGACCCAAGCATGATTGAAACAACCCAGCTATTTTTTTTGTGATTAATTTATGAAAACATTATTATATGTTCTCTGAACTTTCAAAATGTAAAAAAAAAAAAAAAAAAGTTTACAAAAAATTGAGTAGTAACAATTAAAAAAACATCCGTGGAATATCCAACGTTTCAGGACTGATGTTTTTCTGCTAACATTGAGGTTATTATTAAAGACCAGATCATTTTAAATGAACGTTAACGTTACTGGGAGAACGTTTGATCATAACTTTGAAAGAAACTAGGATATTAATGGCAAGTAAATGACAGACTTATACAGCATGTTGGATAAATGCAAGCTGATCCGAGATCAGGCATGTTCATATAACACATATCATGTTTCATTATTTCCCCACTATGGAAAAGGAAAGTATTAATCCCGCAAAACCGTGTGTGTGAATGTGAAAGAGCAAACATTGAGGAACACAGTCTGTGCAATCCTGACATCTACTGATGTGTTCAGCACACGGCAGACACACTGGGTTACACTGATATCACACATGCTGGGGTTTACTGCATTTATTCAAATATTTTATCTTTATTACAAGGCCAGATTCTTATTTACAGCAGATTGGCAGTGCTAAAAATTATGATAATAAACTGCATCAAAAGTTAAATTGACAAAAAATATGTGTAATATAGAGAAATACCAAAAGCCTTTTAGTGTAACTGTACAAACCTTCTGCAATCTGCACTGATGTTTATAAACGTAAGAATAACTTTGATATTGTTAGTAATATTTCAGCTGGACTGAAGCAGCTTTACTTGATTATCATACATCGTTTTTTTTTTTTAAATACAAAAATCATGAGTATGAAATATTTTGAGGAAGGTTTATTTGTTCATCTCTCAATCATCATTGTATTGCATTGCATTATATGTTTTAAAACTACAGAGCTTTGATCATAATATCATCTTAAGACATATTACTGGCAGATATTGATACTTATATGCATTTTATATAAGTATCGGCTATAAAGATCTCATTGATTTACATTTCAAGCATCAGAATCTCATATATTTGCACCAAATTGCATATTTTTGAATAAAACTGAGATGTTTTTTCCCTCCATATTCTCAATATATCAGATATGCGCCATAAAAGCTTGATGTACACTCAAAAAACACACTTTCTATAAATTTTTCGGTTTTAGATTTTGTCTAAAGGTTCAATAAACGGTTACATTTCTGACTATTATTTAAAATGTCCAGCTTTACAGGTTAAATCAGAAAGTCAGCATGATATTGAACATTAAGAAATGTAATGCAGTCTCTTACTTAATTTCAAACAAATATTTCTGAAAATCTACAATGCATTTTTTAATGATATCTTAATCACTGAATGGACGCATGCTGTGCATATATCAAACCTCACACAGTCTGGCAGAGTTTCTGGTTCTCTGAAGCCAAACATGTAAATACATGCATACAATTACTCTGATTAGACTCGATGTTATTTGAGGTAACATTTTTGGTGAATATCCCAGTGTGTAAACAACATTATTCGAATAATTATATGGCTCCAAATTGGACTTTCATTGAAACCAGTACCGTTCCCTGTAATCATCAACCAATTAGGCAAAGCAACATATGCTGATCTGCAATAATGCGATGCATAGATGAGCTTGGCAAACATCTGGTTTCTGGCTCAGTGTTAAGCGGGGACACGCCGCTGTGGGTCCGTCGGGTCTGTGTTAGATTGAAGAACCAGACACCAGGAACCAGAACCAGAACCAGGTGAGATTCATTGAACAAGCTTTACATAACTCCGCACACACACTTGGCAGATCACAGACGTGCGTGAGGTTCCCATTAATCTGAATTGGAACGGCACACATAGTGCCGTAAATTTTCTTTTATGATGCCAGGAGGATTTGCAGCTACAATGAGCCGTTTCTACACTGCCATATTTACAACAGGAACATTCATGTTTACTTTGGGCGAGAGGAGGTATTCCCTGCTCCATCGCAACTTATTACTATAACTGGACAACTGCAGGGCATCCCAGGACACGCCGCGCTCTCCGTACACCAGTGTAGCTATCAGGAACACTTACAGGGATATTTCACGGTTTATGATGGACAGATGCACTTTTATGATGGACAGATGCACTTTTATGAAGGATAGATGCACTTTTATGATGGACAGATGCACTTTTATGATGGACAGATGCACTTTTATGATGGATAGATGCACTTTTATGATGGATAGATGCACTTTTATGATGGACAGATGCACTTTTATGATGGACAGATGCACTTTTATGATGGACAGATGCACTTTTATGAAGGATAGATGCACTTTTATGATGGACAGATGCACTTTTATGATGGACAGATGCACTTTTATAATGAATAGATGCAATTTTATGACGGATAGATGCACTTTTATGATGGACAGATGCACTTTTATAATGGATAGATGCAATTTTATTAAGGATAGATTCACTTTTATGATGGATAGATGCACTTTTATGATGGACAGATGCACTTTTATGATGGACAGATGCACTTTTATAATGGATAGATGCAATTTTATGAAGGATAGATTCACTTTTATGAAGGATAGATGCACTTTTATGATGGACAGATGCACTTTTATGAAGGATAGATGCACTTTTATGATGGACAGATGCACTTTTATGAAGGATAGATGCACTTTTATAATGGATAGATGCACTTTTATGATGGATAGATGCACTTTTATAATGGATAGATGCAATTTTATGAAGGATAGATTCACTTTTATGATGGACAGATGCACTTTTATGAAGGATAGATGCACTTTTATGATGGACAGATGCACTTTTATGATGGACAGATGCACTTTTATGATGGATAGATGCACTTTTATGAAGGATAGATGCACTTTTATGATGGACAGATGCACTTTTATGATGGACAGATGCACTTTTATGATGGACAGATGCACTTTTATGATGGACAGATGCACTTTTATGATGGACAGATGCACTTTTATGAAGGATAGATGCACTTTTATGATGGACAGATGCACTTTTATAATGAATAGATGCAATTTTATGACGGATAGATGCACTTTTATGATGGACAGATGCACTTTTATAATGGATAGATGCAATTTTATTAAGGATAGATTCACTTTTATGATGGATAGATGCACTTTTATGATGGACAGATGCACTTTTATGATGGACAGATGCACTTTTATAATGAATAGATGCAATTTTATGACGGATAGATGCACTTTTATGATGGACAGATGCACTTTTATAATGGATAGATGCAATTTTATTAAGGATAGATTCACTTTTATGATGGATAGATGCACTTTTATGATGGACAGATGCACTTTTATGATGGACAGATGCACTTTTATGATGGACAGATGCACTTTTATGATGGACAGATGCACTTTTATGAAGGACAGATGCACTTTTATGATGGACAGATGCACTTTTATAATGGATAGATGCAATTTTATTAAGGATAGATTCACTTTTATGATGGATAGATGCACTTTTATGATGGACAGATGCACTTTTATGATGGACAGATGCACTTTTATGAAGGACAGATGCACTTTTATGATGGACAGATGCACTTTTATAATGAATAGATGCAATTTTATGACGGATAGATGCACTTTTATGATGGACAGATGCACTTTTATAATGGATAGATGCAATTTTATTAAGGATAGATTCACTTTTATGATGGATAGATGCACTTTTATGATGGACAGATGCACTTTTATGATGGACAGATGCACTTTTATAATGGATAGATGCAATTTTATGAAGGATAGATTCACTTTTATGAAGGATAGATGCACTTTTATGATGGACAGATGCACTTTTATGAAGGATAGATGCACTTTTATGATGGACAGATGCACTTTTATGAAGGATAGATGCACTTTTATAATGGATAGATGCACTTTTATGATGGACAGATGCACTTTTATGAAGGATAGATGCACTTTTATGATGGACAGATGCACTTTTATGAAGGATAGATGCACTTTTATAATGGATAGATGCACTTTTATGATGGATAGATGCACTTTTATAATGGATAGATGCAATTTTATGAAGGATAGATGCACTTTTATGATGGACAGATGCACTTTTATGATGGACAGATGCACTTTTATGATGGATAGATGCACTTTTATGAAGGATAGATGCACTTTTATGATGGACAGATGCACTTTTATGATGGATAGATGCACTTTTATGAAGGATAGATGCACTTTTATGATGGACAGATGCACTTTTATGATGGACAGATGCACTTTTATGATGGACAGATGCACTTTTATGATGGACAGATGCACTTTTATGATGGACAGATGCACTTTTATGATGGACAGATGCACTTTTATGAAGGATAGATGCACTTTTATGATGGACAGATGCACTTTTATGATGGATAGATGCACTTTTATAATGGATAGATGCAATTTTATGAAGGATAGATGCACTTTTATGAAGGATAGATTCACTTTTATGATGGACAGATGCACTTTTATAATGGATAGATGCAATTTTATGACGGACAGATGCACTTTTATGACGGATAGATGCACTTTTATGACGGACAGATGCACTTTTATGAAGGATATTCACTTTTATGACGGATAGATGCACTTTTATGATGGACAGATGCACTTTTATGATGGATAGATGCACTTTTATGATGGACAGATGCACTTTTATGATGGACAGATGCACTTTTATGATGGACAGATGCACTTTTATGATGGATAGATGCACTTTTATGATGGATAGATGCACTTTTATGACGGATAGACGCACTTTTATGACGGATAGATGCACTTTTATGATGGACAGATGCACTTTTATGATGGATAGATGCACTTTTATGATGGACAGATGCACTTTTATGATGGACAGATGCACTTTTATGATGGACAGATGCACTTTTATGACGGACAGATGCACTTTTATGATGGATAGATGCACTTTTATGATGGACAGATGCACTTTTATGATGGACAGATGCACTTTTATGATGGATAGATGCACTTTTATGACGGATAGATGCACTTTTATGACGGACAGATGCACTTTTATGAAGGATATTCACTTTTATGACGGATAGATGCACTTTTATGACGGACAGATGCACTTTTATGACGGATAGATGCACTTTTATGATGGATAGATGCACTTTTATGATGGACAGATGCACTTTTATGATGGACAGATGCACTTTTATGACGGATAGATGCACTTTTATGATGGATAGATGCACTTTTATGATGGACAGATGCACTTTTATGACGGACAGATGCACTTTTATGACGGATAGATGCACTTTTATGATGGACAGATGCACTTTTATGACGGACAGATGCACTTTTATGATGGACAGATGCACTTTTATAATGGACAGATGCACTTTTATGATGGATAGATGCACTTTTATGATGGACAGATGCACTTTTATGACGGATAGATGCACTTTTATGATGGATAGATGCACTTTTATAATGGACAGATGCACTTTTATGATGGACAGATGCACTTTATGACGGATAGATGCACTTTTATGATGGATAGATGCACTTTTATGATGGACAGATGCACTTTTATGACGGATAGATGCACTTTTTATAATGGACAGATGCACTTTTATGATGGGATAGATGCACTTTTATGATGGACAGATGCACTTTTATAATGGACAGATGCACTTTTATGACGGATAGATGCACTTTTTATGATGGACAGATGCACTTTTATGACGGACAGATGCACTTTTATGATGGACAGATGCACTTTTATGATGGACAGATGCACTTTTATGATGGATAGATGCACTTTTATGATGGACAGATGCACTTTTATGACGGATAGATGCACTTTTATGATGGATAGATGCACTTTTATAATGGACAGATGCACTTTTATGACGGATAGATGCACTTTTATGACGGATAGATGCACTTTTATGATGGACAGATGCACTTTTATGACAGATAGATGCACTTTTATGATGGATAGATGCACTTTTATAATGGACAGATGCACTTTTATGGACTTATGGACTGCCGTTTAAAGCTTGGAAGAGCCAGGACATTTTTTATATAACTCTGATTGTATTCGTCCAAAATTAGAGTGTCATATACACCTAGGATGAGGGGAGAGTAAATCATGGGGTAATTTTAATTTTTGGGTGAACTGTCCCTTTAAGTTCTGCTAAAGTGCTGCAATTCTGAATGACAGATCTTTCCCTTTGAAATGTCTGGCGGATAAAAAAAACTTGTTTGATATTTTTCTGTTCTGCCACTCCCTGGCTTTAAGGTCATGGGTTTACTTTCCACCGCCTGCGTCTTTTGAAGCCCACCCTTGAAAAACTATAAGGAAACCATCTGTCAGGACATTAGAGGAAGTCCCAAATGGTCAAAGCTCATATGCAAACAGTTCTTGATCTTGTATCTCAGCATGGCCCTGCGTCTGAGTCTGCAGGAATGAGCCGAGGGGCCCTGTGTGTGCGCGCGCGCGTGTGTGTGTGTGTGTGTGTGTGTGTGTGTGTGTGTGTGTGTGTGTGTGTGTGCGTGTGTGTGTGTATGAGTCAAACATCCACAACTTCATCAGAAAAACTCAAACGCTCAGGCTTCAGTGAGGACAAAGTTATGGGTTATTCATTTCGCCCAACATAAAACCGTTATGATGGAACATACAGTCAAACCAGAATGTATTCAGACCTTCAACATTTCTCACATTATCACGTTTATTCGCTATAGTTTATAAAACGGTGATAAAATATGAGCAGAACTCAGTTGATATTTGACAGGTTTTGTCCGTCCTTCTGTTAGACTGTCTCTCTCACACACACACACCACACACACACACACACACACACACACACACACACACACACACACACACACACACACACTTCTGTTAGACTGTCTCTCTCACACACACACACACACACACACACACACTTCTGTAGACTGTCTCACACACACACACACACACACACACACACACACACACTTCTGTTAGACTGTCTCACACATGAATTATGTTGAATATCTGTCAGCTGGTAAATTTAACTACACAATTAGATAATACCAGTTTAGCTCAACCAGTGACCAAGCAATGCTTCAGTGTGTTCAGTGTGTGTGTACCGTAAAAAGAGCATTAGCAGTTACAGACACACACTTCAGCAGAACATGACCAGCTCACAGTGGCCCGATCAGTTCTGCTCACACATTTGTATAATTTTTACTGTATGAAGAACATTTGTGTATAATATGTCACAGTTTTACTTTATTCTGCTCCTCCTCACTTACAGAAATGAACTATAGTGTCCTGCAGTGCACACACTAGTGAAACAATATCAAAAATTATATCTGGTGTCTGGATAATTGTTTGGTTTGACTGTATATAATTAGTAGTTTAAACCAGGTATTAGGATGATCTCAAATCGTTTGTTTTTTGCAATCGCTATAGAACCCATTTCACTTTTGCAAAGCGCTTCACTAAACCAAACTGTGGATCATATATATATATGTATTTCTATTCCTATTTACTATAGCAATGTCATATTGAAATATATGGAAGCTTGTTTCCGTCACTGAATAAAACAATTGCGACTTTTCATCTCACAATTGCAAGTTTACATCTCCCAATTCTGACTTCTGATAACTGATTGCTTTATGAGATATAGCAATTCTGACTTAGTTTTTTTCCCTCAGAATTGCATGTTTATCTCGCACTTCTGACTTAATAACTAGCAATTGTGAGACAAAACCGACTATGCGCTGTATTCTGCTGCCAGGCCAGTAGATGGCGATGTCACTTTGTAAAGAAACTAGGCTACGAACCATAGACTGTAAAAAACAAAAACATATAGCCTACGAACATATAGACTGAACACGTAACAAACACACATGATGTGCATGATCACCGTTTTCAAAAGTTTGCATTTTCAGGCCCCCAAAAACGTCGTGTACAGAACGGCAAAAATGCATAACATTCAAACCCCGGCAAAAAGGAGTGTTTCACACGTGTAATTCAGCAGGGTTAGCAGCGCTTTTACCCGGGGTTAAGAAACTGTTAGCATGTGGTGCCAACCAGCTCAGTGTGAATAGATTCGGTGTTCGAAAGCAACGGCTAGAAGCTTAGCAACTGAAACCAATCGCGTGCCTCATATTCAAGTGTTTTGGACTGTAAACGAAACACCGCGCGTTGAAAATGTTAACAGTCGTTTCAGTATTTGAGGGGAAAATATCTAATTTAGACACAAAACGAAGAAGAGACCGTTTTAGTCTTACCTTTATAGTCTGAAATGTCCCTTCAGTATAAACTTGATTGTAGTCAGTCGGGTAAAATGTAAGCGCTAGATCCTTTACATAAACAGATGTGGTGTGCCGCGTTCGTCCAATCAGTGGCCCTAACACCGCATATGCAAATGAGAACGTTTAGGAATGTACAGTGTGAAACGTCAGCATGAAATAGTTTTTCATTTGCCACAATTTTCCCAACACTAGTTAGTTCTCAAAATAAAGGACATATTTCATCTGTTTTTACTGTTTTATTCAGTCTATGGTTTTCACACACATTCCAATTTTCTTAAAGGGATAGTTCACTCAAAACAGAACATTCTGTCATCATTACTCACTTAAGTTTTTCCTAACCTGTATGACTTTCTTTCTTCTGCCTGAACACAAAAGAGGATATTTTGAAGAATGTCTGTAACAGTTGACTTCCAATGTCTTTTTACCTCCCAAACTGTCTTTATTTTATGCGTGTCACCTGAGGCCAAAGTTTGATTCTGACCAAAGATAATGTGTTTTTGACAAAAATATTTGATTTTGATGTGACAGTTTGAGGTTTGTACAAGTTTGTGTGTAGTTCTGAGATTGTGTAGGTGTAAGAAAACGGTGAATTTTTTCATGTATTATGCATTATGATTCTGTGTACCTGGGGTTTAGACAGAATATGCTAATATAGTTAACTCCACATCAGTCATAAAATCATCAACTAACCATTCAGAAATGTCCTGTTGCTTCTACATGTTGTTCTTCTTCTCGAGTCTCTCCATCATTGTCTGACTCCGGTTTGAACATAAAAGGCTAAAAGTTTTTGAAATGTTCAGTGCCTGTGTGTGTGTGTGTGTGTGTGTGTGTGTGTGTGTGAGGTAAAAGGACACGAGCTCTTGAAGCTCCGCCCCCTGTGCCGGGAGCAGCAGCTCATTTGCATTTAAAGGGACAGACACAAAAACGGTGCGTTTTTGCTAACCCTCAAAAAGTGACAATTTTAACATGCTATATAAAAATATCTGTGGCGTATTTTGAGCTAAAACTTCACATACACACTCTGGGGACATCAGAGATTTATTTTACATCTTGTGAAAAGGGCATTATACCACCCCTTTAAAGTCAAGAGTGAAACGCCTTAAAGCTGAAAGATGTCACTGGAAAATTATCCACAGTTTAGCCCATGACCTACGTATTGAGAAATTGTTAAAAATAAATAAATATAAATATCCGTCCAAAACATTGGTTTGCATAAATGGTGTCGAGCCCTTGGAAAAATAGAAGAATTAGACATAGAGGTTCAAAGGTTTATTCCAGGATGCAAATCATGATAGACACTGAACTATGAATATAGTAAAAAGACAATTGTAGAAATACGTAAGTGCTTGTAAGAAATTACAGTCAGCTTTTTGGTATCACACTGATGCCTCATCAGTAATCGAAAAGAATTCAAAATAAATAGCTTAAAATTAAATGCAGTCCGTGCTAAATCATATACACAGTTCTATACATAAAGATGGATTATTTCTCCTACTGAAATCGATCTTATTTTCAATATTATAGTACAACTTATTATCTAAGTGCATTAAGCAAATCTAATCAGTACAACAGGAACAACAACAACAACAACAAATCTTCCGCCATTAAAGTTCAACCAAACAGAGAGGAAAAAGTTAATTTATCCAAACCATCAATACAAATAAATGTTCCAAAAATTGCATTAATTTCCAGCACTTCATGACTTTATAAGGCAGCTTCGTTTGAAGTCACTGGGACTTTTGTGTCCACAAATGTTGTTTTACTTTAACTAAGGGCAACTCTTATAAAAACCTTCCAAGTTGATGTGAGCATTTCTATTCAAGCTGTAGAAACTAGGGGTGTAACAATATATCGTGTCACAATATGTCTCAATACAAAAATGCATCAATTATATATTATGGATAGTTCACCCCAAAATAAAAATTACTGTGTGAGAAAAAAATCAAATTTTCAGAGTTTTAGTACTACTATATGAATATAATGTATAATAATGCAGTGGGGGAATATTTGTGGGTCCTGATAATGACAAATGTTACCAGTAAAAAGTGTCCGACATTATTTTAAATATATCTAGTTAGTGACAGAGATAAAGCATATTCGTGTAAATAATTCAATATTTTCAGCTTCAGAATCATGAATATTGTTATTCTGGTGTCTCTATTGTTCATTGGGTTTCCAGCACTATTTACACACACAATGTAATATCAAATTTAGCATTTTTATCAACAGTACATGTTTTTGTTAACCTTTTATCATATGTCTTTGAGTATCGCAATAATGTGGTATCGTGAGTTCAGAATCGTGACATGAGGGTGTCGCTACACCCCTAGTGGACAATGGTCAGAACTGTAACATAAAAGACTAGAACCACCAGAACAGTTGAATCGTTCGTGAACATGATGTCTGGGGAAAGTCCTACTGGATGAACTCTTTCAAAATGTCGCAGGTGTTTTTATTGACGACCTCGCGGAGTTTACGAACGCGCCGGGCGCTGGAGAGCACGATGAAGCTGTCGGGTCGCAGGACAGCCATGCCGTTGTGAACGTCTCCCCATGATGATGATCTGCCCGTCTGTGGTGGTCACGTTCGGACACGGACAGGCCCCGTCCACGTTCTGCAGGGTCACCTCAAGCGGATCCTTCCCGAAGAACTTCAACCCCCATTTTCTCATCCTTCAGGATCTCCTCCACCGTGACCAACGCGTGCCCAGAATCCTGATCCTCGGTGAGCTCCGTCACACGTCCTAAAATCACGAAGTCACTCCTGCAGAAGCTGGTCACCATCTTGTGCTTTGGTTTGCACGGTTTGCACGGCTGGATCCTCGGGAACGGGCATGTGTCTTCGCACGCGTCTTTGGTTTTGAAGTTGTTCTCGTTGCCTTTGCATCCGCCGAACACGAACGGCTGGCAGCGGCGCTGGGATCCGCTATACGCCCATCGAGGCTCGTACGCCTTGCAAGGCCCCTGGTAAATCGGGAGGTTGCAAGGCGAGGAAAACTCGTCTCGACACGACGACATGCATGTGTCGTAAGTGTCGAAGTGATTGCGGTTTTTGCTGCAGTTGCCGTACGTAAAAGTAAAGCAGTTGTTCCTCGGTGGGTCGTAAAACCAACTCAGCTTTTCTTCTCCACAATCGTCACTATCCGGCACTTTAAAAACACTCCTCGGCTGGGAAACCGGAGGAGTTTAGCTTTATAATCGGCTCTTGCTGGATTACGGACAGCGGGAAATGCGCGAGTATTGAGCCGCCGGGGTTGCTAGCCGTGCATGTGTAAACGCCGGCGTCTTGCAGTTGTGCGTTGTAGATAACCAACTGCCCGATGTTAGTGACCACTACGTTCCCATGCACGTCATTGGGTTTCATGACCACGTTTCCGCGCTGTTTTCTCCCAGGTTATCTCAGGCTTCGGTCGACCTGCAACTTCACAGAGAAAGCTAGCCGTGTCTCCGACGAACACGGATTGCTGAGACGGGATGCCGAGCATTATAGGAGTGTGTATGTGTATGTGTGCCGGGAGTCGTGCGCTGGATGGTAGTGGTGGGTAGTGCAGTGGTGCCGGTCGGGGACAGGACTGGTGTTGGGCCACGTGAGATGAAAGCGACACGTCACGACCGATAAGGAGATCCCCTTGGAACAGGCTTCGGCATCCATGTAGCACTTGTTGTAGTAGGTCATGCCGTCCGAGGCGCAGGTGAAGAGCGGCTCTCTCTCGCACCGGTCCCGGCACTTGCACACCGGCTGGCCGTCCCAGATGTCGCACTGGGAGCCCTGCTGGGAACACTGGAACGTGTCGCAGGACGCCTCCGATGGGAATCCCATCGGCCCTTTCTTGCCTGTAGTGTCGATGAAGCGCGCCGCCACACAGCTGCGGTTTCCACACACATTGGCACAGCACTTCTCAAATGTTTCACATTCCTGGACAAATGTAAACAAAGAGTGAATAATCCTGATATATACACACAACATGTGTGTGTGTGAATATATATTACTTGCTTGCATGTCCTTTTTAGACATACATTGCAGAAAACTGTTGCTGTATTCACTTGATAATTTTGATTACATGAATGAATTATGCATAATATTGCAATGCAATATAAATTATTATATAAAAATGTGTATTTGATATAGATTAAATTGAACATGCATGCATTTATATAGAGTATTTATATATATATATATATGTGTGTGTGTGTGTGTGTGTGTGTGTGTGTGTGTGTGTGTGTGTGTGTGTGTGTGTGTGTGTGTATACAGTAGTCAACATTTGCAGTGGATCAAAAAAAGTGAATCAAAGTTGTCCTAAGACAAAAACATTGTTCAAAATTCATGTATAACTTTGATGAAAGGTTTTGATCCACTTCAAATGTTGACTACTGTATACATGCATACAATATTGTTCTTGGTATTTACTTGATAATCCTGATATTACATGAATGAAAGGAATTACACACACACACGACACACACACACACACACAATATATATATATATACATTTAATGCATATAATTTAATGCATGTTCATTTCATGTATATATATTAAAATGTGTATTTTATATACATGAAATGAACATGCATTAAATTTATATAGAATATATAATATACAGTACGTACTGGATATACACACACACACACACACTCACACACATATATTGCAGAATATTGTTATATTCACTGATAATCTTCTTTTATTATACATAATATTGTATACATAATATTGCAGTTATATATATTAATTATTATATAAATGTGTATATTTTATATATATATATATATATATATATATATGAAATGAACAATATATATTACTTGCATGTTTGTTAATTTAATATATTCTATATAGAATATGAACATATATATATATATCATATAAATTCTATATAGCCTAGAATATATGATTATATATATATATATATATATATATATATATATATATGAATGAATGAATGAATGAAATGGACATGCATGCAAGCATATATTACAGTCAAAATGACAACTTATAATGTAATGAAAAGGCAAACCTGGTCAGATTGGCATTCCCGCATGCAGGTGCTCATGGCATCGACCCACAGGTTTGGGTTCATGTCGTTCGGACAGATCCCCGCGTGGGAATCCGCAACTCTGTGCAAACTCATGCCTTTCACGCACTGCCTGTCCACAAGCAGCAGCAGAAACTGTCCCGAGACGAACCAGATCCAGCGAGGAAACAGCATCCACCACATGTTCGCGCGCAGGAGTGAGGAATTCTCTCGAGGAGTTTACGAACCTAATTTTATTGAAACAGCTGAGCCAGAACAAGCAGCAGGAGGGGATCCAGAGATGCAGAAAACTGTGAGTGGAAAATTAGTTTAGATCTCTGTATTTATACTCTCTTAATAGTTTTCACTTCTTGAGCAACAAAGGCTCGCCTGACCACAAATCTCGCCCTTACGCGCAAATGACTGACATGAATTACTCTGCAGTTCTAGAGAGAGGATTAGAAACATCTGGTCCAGAGTTGGGTTGGTACTGGGACACCTGCCTCTCTGTGAAAGTCCTGAAGACTGAAGTGCTGTTTTAACCCTTTATCTGCGCACGCGTGGGAACTGCGCGCGCGCGCGATCCCTTCAATGCGCTTAAAAAAGAAATATGCAAACAAAAAATACAAAAAGGTTCAACTGGACGATTTCAAATGTCAGCGTCTAAATAACCTTCCCCCCCTTTTTTAACCAATTGCTGAAATCTGCACCATACTACATGAAGTAGAAGCTCTTGAAAAGAACCCTATAGGCTACAGGACAAAAAAAAGGGAGATAAGAAAGTTTTAGTATCATGTTGGGAGATAATATTATTATAGCCTAATATGACAGAATCAGAAAGTCATTTACAGTAATTATGTGAAACATCCATGCAACCTCTCATCTCCATGTTAAATCATACAAATATAAATTTTACATCAGAGTTTGAGACTAACTCAGTTTAAACCAAATGAGGTTTCTCCCTTGACATACATGTGTAAAATATTATTATTATTACATTATTATTAAATTATCCATCCATCCTTTGTCGCTGGAGCCTCGGGCGGAGAAACTGAACCCTGAACAAAACTAAATTATTATTATTAATAAAATATAACTTCTTTAAGCATTATGTTTAGGTAAACTTGTTCTATCTATGGCATAAATAGTCATAAACAAAATCTCGATTTTAAACACTTTTGGAAACATCCTCGGTTCACTTCGCACGTGGAAATTATCGACGCAATCGAAAAAACTTGATTCTACGCTATACGTTTATCACTTCTTTTTTTTAGTGTTATAGATTTATGTAGCAAGTGAGATTCAATACAATTACCAAATATATTTTGAGACAAAGGTCTTGTTAATGGTTTTTAGTATTGTTTAAGGTAAACACATTTCACTGAAGAATGGTATTAGGGTTAAGAAGACCAGGTCGACGAGACTCCGGCAGTGGAATGGGGGAAAACGCAAGGTCTCGAGATGTATTTTTTAAGTTGAACTTCTTCTAACTTTAGCGTCACGTTTTTAGAACACAAGACAGTGCAAAGATGTGAGACGCGAGCGGCTAAAGACGTCGGTCTAGCACGTTACATTGGAAAACAGTGGAAAAGTAGCGCAGTGGCATTGTGTGTCCTACTATGAAGCTTGTTTCCCACCACAGAATAAAAAATAAGAAAGGTAATTGCGACTTTTTAATCTCATAATTCTGACTTGAGTGATATAAAGTCGCAATTGCGTTATAAAGGTCAGAATTGTGAGATATAAAGTCAGAATTGTGAGATATAAAGTCAGAATTGTGAGATATAAAGTCAGAATTGTGAGATATACAGTCAGAATTGTGAGATATAAAAGTCGCAATTCTGACTTTATAACACACAATTGCAACTTATATCTTGCAATTCTGAGTTTATATCTCACAATTCTGAGTTTATATCTCGCAATTTGACTTTTATATCTCACAATTCTGAGTTTATAACACGCAATTTGCAACTTTATTTCATGCAATTCTGACTTTATAGGCTATATCTCACAATTCTGAGAAATAAAGTCAGAATTGTAATATGTTAACTCGCAATTGTGAGATAAAAAGTCGCAAATATCTTTAGAATGTTTTATTCTCTTACTCCTGTGGGCTACTGTAAATGCACAATGATTAATGTGATAATATACAGTAGTTGCCTGAATTTTTTGTTTGTTGACATGACTCGAATCAAATGGCCAATATCATTGGGTTGTCCACCTTAGAAATAATCATAGGCTGTTTATAATAAAACTATCATCTTTAAAAATTATATTATATGATCAAAAATAATATTTATTGCTACTACTGTAAAGCCATATTAAATCATTAAGGGATCTTCATCAAGCAGGTGTAAGAAGCTTTCAGAAATTAATATATTTTAACGACAGTGTGTTTATTGAATAAAAGTAAAATTAAATTATTTTATTATAAGGTAGGAAACTTTGCTGAAGTAGTTGTTCTGAACAACAAGCTCGCCTTACTCGACAATTCCCTTACTCGATATTATGCAAAATAAATTATTTTAGCTATAAAGTATTTGTATCAATATGGTGTATTTTGCCCCAATGTGGAGTTAAAAGCCCCTTGCCATAGAGTTTTTAAAGAAAACATAGTGCTTTTATCATTTCTACCAACACAAAATGCAGTGCTCATGTTCAGTAAATGATCTTTGCAATCATACACTATATGGGAAGCATATTTAGCCCTGTTGTGTTGATTAAAAAGTACATTAAATGACATGCATTAAATTAGCCTTAATTAATTAATTAATTTTTAAGTAGAACACAGTGTACGTGAAGCTCTCAAGCCTGTGAGTAAAACACAAAATATCTGTTTATGCAAAAACACTAATGCAGATTAAAGTATATTAGCTCTCATTAGCTCTGCCAAAGAATGTGCACAGGACAAAAGACACGCTTCATTTCACTGATTATAAACTACCACCGTAAGAAATATTAAAATATATATCATTAGGCTATTCCAGAAGTGCTTCCAAAAAGTTAGTGGTTACTAACCACTTTTATTCTAAAATATTGTTACCATAACCTGAATATCTTCTGCAGGTTTTTAACGCTGTTCATGAGAAGCTTCACCTTATTTTACCCCTGCGAACACAGATTAACTCTAACACTGCCTTGTTGTTAACTTTAACTGTTCGACTGTTAAATTCCTTGTCCTCACATAAAACCCATTCAGACTCACACCGCGTGTCAAATGAGGACAAGCTCTTTATGAATTTATGAATCGTTGTGCAAAATAGTGTTGAAATAAAGCTGATGATTAGACACTTAGTTAGGGAAAATATCAGCATTTTATCTTAGAATATCCAGGCATCTCAGACGGTACACTATTAAATATAAATAAAATAATAATTTAAATGAAGCTTCCAAACGTTTTTTTTTTTTATCTCGCAGTGATGCAAGAACCATTTTGGGTTCCCAAAGTTCTTAAGAACATTCTTTTCTTTTTTTTGTGAAGAACATTTTAAAATCTTAAAGGTTCTTCATGAAATCTTTATTTTTAAAAGTGATCCTCAATCTGGCCATCAGCAGTTTCCCGCACGATACACGCCTCAGGTGTTTGGATCCAAATATATCATTAACCGAACGTGGAACAACACATTATTTCTTCCTCCAACGTTTCCGAGTAAGCGTGTTTCAGTGAAGGATCCAGGTTGAGGAGAGGATCTGGCCTCCAGCGGGAATGAAAGTCTTTCATGAAGCCGCTGGCACATTGATAACAGCAACTCTTCCCCGTGTGTGATTGATTGCTGAAGGAGTAGCTAAAACACACCGCATTTCTTTCACCGTGCCTACTTCTGGAGACACATTACCTTACCTGCCCTCCACAGAGGCAACAACTGATGTATTTGTTTGAGGAAATGTTGTAATAGGAACAAAAAATTAATAAACTCCTGTCAATCTAAACACATTGAGTGAGGACTGATACAACCTCAGGGTGTGCTATTAAAATAATAGAGCTGTTTAGTTGTGAAAGGCATGAAAAACTCTGGGATGTAATAAAGCATACTAATTATTAAAGCGCAGTCAATATCACCTTGTTGAGTCAAGTCAAGTCAAGTCAAGTCCCCTTGATTTATATAGCGCTTTTTACAGATTGTATCAAAGCAGCTTCACAGTGACAAACATGAAAATAATACAACAAAGTTTGTTTCTAGAAGAACATTGCATCATCGTCCACCTTAAGTAAGGCAGATCAATAATATTGTTCATTATTGTATGTCTCCAACTAAGCAAGCCAAAAGCCAAAGCAACAGTGACAAGGAACCAAAACTCCATCAGTGACAGAATGGAGAAAAAAACCTTGGGAGAAACCAGACTCAGTCGCTCAGTCCTCTGGCCAACGAGCGAACAGCGTTTGATTATGATTCGGGCAGCATTACAGGTCAGAAGTCAGATTGGATCAGAACATCAGAATATTTATCCATTTCCATTGGTTGGAAGTCGGAGTCATCACGCCGGTATGGAGACGAGTTGTTGAGGATCAGCGCCGATGACTGTTGTGTCGATGAGGCCTTCACAGGTCTGATGAGGCTGCACTTCAGGATGCGTTGTGGACAGGTCCAGGCGCAGGTCTAGTGCACTGTCTGATCTTTCCCTATCCCCTATATAGTGCACTGTCTGATCTTTCCCTATCCCCTATATAGTGCACTGTCTGATATTTCCCTATCCCCTATATAGTGCACTGTCTGATATTTCCCTATCCCCTATATAGTGCACTGTCTGATCACTCCCTATCCCCTATATAGTGCACTGTCTGATCAATCCCTATCCCTATATAGTGCACTGTCTGATCATTCCCTATCCCCTTATATAGTGCACTGTCATCTGATCGTTCCCTATTCCCTATATAGTGCACAAATCTGATCTTTCCCTATCCCCTATATAGTGCACTGTCTGATCATTCCCTATCCCTTATATAGTGCACAGTCTGATCTTTCCCTATCCCCTATATAGTGCACTGTCTGGACTCTTTCCCCTATCCATATATAGTGCACTGTCTGATCTTTCCCTAGTCCCCTATATAGTGCACTCAGTCTTGATCTGCTTTGCCTCCTATCCCCTATATAGTGCTACTGTCTGATCTTCCCTATCCCCTATATAGTGCACTGTCTGATCGTTCCTATTCCCTATATAGTGCACAGTCTAGATCTTTCCCTAACCCGTATATAGTGCATCTGTCTGATCTTTCCCTATCCCCTATATAGTGCACTGTCTGATCATTCCTTATCCTTATATAGGCACAGTCTAATCTTTCCCTATCCCGTATATAGTGCACTGTCTGATCTTTCCCTATCCCCTATATAGTGCACTGTCTGATCCTTCCCTATTCCCTATATAGTGCACAATCTGATCTTTCCCTATCCCCTATATAGTGCACTGTCTGAGCATTCCCTATCCGTATATAGTGCACAGTCTGATCTTTCCCTATCCCTTATATAGTGCACAGTCTAATCTTTCCATATCCCCTATATAGTGCACTGTCTGATCTTTCCCTATCCCCTATATAGTGCACAGTCTGATCGTTCCCTATCCCTTATATAGTGCACAGTCTGATCTTTCCCCTATCCCCTATCATAGTGCACAGCCTGATCTTTCCCTATCCCCTATATAGTGCACAGTCTGATCGTTCCCTATCCCTTATATAGTGCACTGTCTGATCTTTCCCTATCCCCTATATAGTGCACAGTCTGATCGTTCCCTATTCCCTATATAGTGCACTGTCTGATCTTTCCCTATCCCCTATATAGTGCACTGTCTGATCTTTCCTATCCCTTATATAGTGCACTGTCTGATCTTTCCCTATCCCCTATATAGTGCCACCGGTCTGATCGTTCCCTATCCCCTATATAGTGCACTGTCTGATCTTTCCCCTATCCCCTATATAGTGCACTGTCTGATCATTCCCTATCCCCTATATAGTGCACTGTCTGATCTTTACCTATCCCCTATATAGTGCACACGTCTAATTGTTCCCTATCCCCTATATAGTGCACCGTCTGATCTTTCCCTATCCCCTATATAGTGCACTGTCTGATCATTCCCTATCTCCCTATATAGTGCACTGTCTGATCGTATCCCTAATCGTCCCGTATATATAGTGCACTGTCTGATCATTCCCTATCCCTTATATAAGTGCACTGTCTGATCTGTCCTCTCCTTCCCATATATAGTGCACGTCCTGATCGGTCCCTATTCCCTAGATAGTGCCTCAATCTGATGGCTTCCCTATCCCGTATATAGTGCACTGTCTGATCTTTCCCTATCCCCTTATATAGTGCACAGTCTGATCTTTCCCTATCCCCTATATAGTGCACTGTCTGATCTTTCCCTATCCCCCTTTATAGTGCACAGTCCTATCTATGTCCGTCCCTATCCCCCTATATAGTGCCACAGGTCTTGATCGTTCCTATCCCTTATATAGTGCAGACTGTCTGATCGTTCCCTATTCCCTATATAGTGCACTGTCTGATCGTTCCCTATCCCCTATATAGTGCCACTGTCTGATCTTTCCCTATCCCCTATATAGTGCACTGTCTGATCTTTCCCTATCCCTTATATAGTGCACTGTCTGATCTTTCCCTATCCCTATATAGTGCACTGTCTGATCGTTCCCTATCCCCTATATAATGCACCTGTCTGATCTTTCCCTATCCCTTATATAGTGCACTGTCTGATCGTTCCTATCCCCTATATAGTGCACCGTCTGATCTTTCCCTATCCCCTATATAGTGCAACTGTCTGATCTTTCCTATCCCCTATATAGTGCACTGTCTGTTCGTTCCCTATCCCCAATATAGTGCACTGTCTGATCTTTCCCTATCCCCTACATAGTGCACTGTCTGGTCGTTCCCTATCCCCTATATAGTGCACTGTCTGATCATTTTCCCTATCCCCTACATAGTGCACAGTCCGATCTTCCCTATCCCCTATATAGTGCATTGTCTGATCGTTTCCCTATCCCCTATATAGTGCACTGTCTGATCTTCCCTATCCCCTATATAGTGCACTGTCTGATCGTTCCCTATCCCCTATATAGTGCACAGTCTGATCTTCCCTATCCCCTATATAGTGCACAGTCTGATCTTCCCTATCCCTATATAGTGCACTGTCTGATTGTTCCCTATCCCCTAATAGTGCACAGTCTGATCTTCCCTATCCCCTATATAGTGCACTGTCTGATCGTTCCCTATCCCCTATATAGTGCACTGTCTGGATCTTCCCTATCCCCTATATAGTGCACTGTCTGATTGTTCCCTATCCCCTATATAGTGCACAGTCTGATCTTCCCTATCCCCTATATAGTGCACAGTCTGATCTTCCCTATCCCCTATATAGTGCACTGTCTGATCTTCCCTATCCCCTATATAGTGCACAGTCTGATCTTCCCTATCCCCTATATAGTGCACAGTCTGATCTTCCCTATCCCCTATATAGTGCACTGTCTGTTCGTTCCCTATCCCCTATATAGTGCACTGTCTGATCTTTTCCTATCCCCTACATAGTGCACAGTCTGATCTTCCCTATCCCCTATATAGTGCATTGTCTGATCGTTCCCTATCCCCTATATAGTGCACTGTCTGATCTTCCCTATCCCCTATATAGTGCACTGTCTGATCGTTCCCTATCCCCTAATAGTGCACAGTCTGATCTTCCCTATCCCCTATATAATGCACAGTCTGATCTTCCCTATCCCCTATATAGTGCACTGTCTGATCGTTCCCTATCCCCTATATAGTGCACAGTCTGATCGTTCCCTATCCCCTATATAGTGCACTAGCTTATAGATAACAGTAAGGCAAACACATTCATATTTAAAAGCCAAAAAAGTAAATACATCTGGATTTCATGGGTACTTTAAACAGACTTTCAAATAAAAGTCTGGCATCAGAAAAACATTGGTTTCTTTGGGCTACACACTTCTGAACACACTCAAAAGGGCTTGTGGCCCACTTTTGTGTCCACCGGTTGAGAAACACTGTATCCCCCACACACACACACACACACACACACACACACACTCCGCACGTCTTCAGATGCTGGAACACCGGCTGCACGTACACCTTGTTGTTGTCTGTTTGAAAACATCATGTCATGCTCATGATCTCGGGGCCCAACCCTTACACGAGTCACGACTCAGGGTTATTTCCCAGAAAACTCTTCCACGCCAGGAATGAGGAATCAGTGAGACTCGAACACAAACCCCGAGGGTTGTGAACGCCAGACTTCTACATCGGGAAA
This sequence comes from Phoxinus dragarum, assembly GCA_033366665.1. Taxonomy (NCBI): domain Eukaryota; kingdom Metazoa; phylum Chordata; class Actinopteri; order Cypriniformes; family Leuciscidae; genus Phoxinus; species Phoxinus dragarum. The sequence continues at coordinate 527 of JARPMJ010001852.1, read as the reverse complement.
TGCCGACAGTGTGAAGATAATTGGGCCTTCAGACTCAAACCAGCGCTTGTTTTAAACACCGCAGACGAATCTTGCTTTGTCATCGGCCCATCGAAACATCGTTCGCCCCGCGGCGTGAAGTGATCGGACAGGTAAAGAGGAAGAGCCAAACCCATAGTTCCCTGAGGGAGCGAAACTCACGCGTCACAGCGAGTCCATCGCCTGTCAGTGACAGCACTCTCTAACTGAAGAGACACCGCTGATGCTAATGAAAAAACGGCTTTAAAGGGACAGTTCACCCAAACATGAAAATTAGCCCATATGACATTCTTCTTTCAGAATTCAGATTAATACGTTTTGAAGTCCATACAAGCATAGATATCATATAATAAAGGCTAGATGTCTCGTCCCGCGCTGCTGGCCAACGTCCACACACGGCGGCCATCTTGGCCACAGTCCAGCTCGCTCACCTCGTAACATTGTGTTTTAATGGTGCATGTACTTTTTAAATAACCATAACTTGCTCAATTTTTCTACCGATTTTCAAA